>JAVIWC010000222.1:0-16275 GCA_031894815.1 Creontiades dilutus
ATTTTTTTGGGGGGTTATTTTTTTTAAAATTCTTTTTTTTTAGGGGAATTTGGGTTTTTTTTTAGTTTTTTTTTTTTTTTTTTTTTTTTTTTTTTTTTTTTTTTTTTTTTTTTTTTTTTTTTTTTTTTTTTTTTTTTTTTTTTTTTTTTTTTTTTTTTTTTTTTTTTTTTTTTTTTTTTTTTTTTTTTTTTTTTTTTTTTTTTTTTTTTTTTTTTTTTTTTTTTTTTTTTTTTTTTTTTTTTTTTTTTTTTTTTTTTTTTTTTTTTTTTTTTTTTTTTTTTTTTTTTTTTTTTTTTTTTTTTTTTTTTTTTTTTTTTTTTTTTTTTTTGCTTTATCTTTTTTGGCCGGGTTTGATGTTTTTTAATCAGTATTATTTTTTTTTGGGAAATGGGGATTGATTTCTCCTTTATCATTAAAATTGGTTTGATCATTTTTCCCCCCTTTTTATTTAATTTTCCCCTTAGGGGAAATACGGGACGATTTTAAAACTGTACAATTTAAAAACGGATATTGAGAGTCTCAGTAAAATTTATTCTAACATTATTAAAAAATAACAAACACGTACCTACATTCTCACATATTTCCTTCTACCAAGCAACTCCATAATTTAACTTAAGATCCATTTCACCTGTAAAACATCCATGTTCCACGCAGTAGGTTTTTTAAGTATCCAGTCAATCATTGTTAGCCTGTCACTTTTGCCCGGACGCATATATACGTTTTTTTAAATATTTTTTAGCTTCTAAACACCACCTTCAAGGTATGTTGATTAATTATTTAACTGTACTTTGTCTCTCTCTCTCTCTCTCTCTCTTCTAGTCATTACATTACCAAATCTGTTCTTTTCACTCAAGTACAAAATCAATAGTACCTAATCTGTCATTTTCTGTCAACAAGTCACATGTATACAAAATATCCTTTCTGCAATTATTTCCATATTAGTTATTTCTGTGTATGGTTCTTCCAGCCCTGATGAGGTTCTACAAATAGAACGAAACGTTGCTTCCTGGTGAAATTAGCCGAGTACGTTCTAACAATGAACGTTTTCAAGTTCAAAGACCAGGTGTACCTTCAGAAGAGAGGCACAGCAATGGGAACTCGCATGGCACCTTCCTATGCAAACCTATTCATGGCTTGCTTGGAAAATCGATTTTTGTCATCCAGAGATAAGATCCCTCTCATCTGGAAGAGGTTCATAGATGATATCTTCTTGATATGGACGCATGGGGAAGATGAATTGGTAATGTTTTTGGAAGCACTCAATTCACAATTTTCTGTAAAGTTTACGTGGTCATTTTCTAGGACAGCCGCGACATTTCTAGATGTTGACATCTCGTTGAGAAACGGGGAATTCGTCACTGGAGTACATGTGAAGAGTACGAACAAGCAGCTCTATCTCCATTATGACAGCTGCCATCCCCCCCATACGAAGCGATCAATCCCTAGGTCACTGGCTATTAGAGGCCACCGGATTTGCAGTGGTAGGGAGAACCTGGAGGGTTATCTCTCTGGGTTAAAGGGCAAGTTGCTGGAACGGGGATACCCGCAAAAGTTTGTTGAAAATAGAATTGTTCCATCACATGTCAAATACCAACAAATTCCACGATCACCAACGGACAGACCTTCACTAATTACTACATTCTTTTTCGGTGCCCAAAAAATTAACACTATTCTTCGTGACCTTCAATCAATACTGGCTTCAAGTCCACAGACACGGGATATTTTCCGTGAAACTCCAAGAGTGAGTTACCGCCAAGGAAAAACGATTGGGAACTTGTTATCCCATCGCCATCCTCAATCTCAGCCACCCGACCGGGGTTTGCATCCATGTGGACGACCGAGGTGCAAGTTGTGCAGTTTGGTCATTGAAGAATCTGACTTCACCTCTCCAAATACTTCACATTCGTACAAATGTAACGGATCCGCGGAGTGCCAGTCGAAGAACTGTGTTTACCAACTGATCTGCCGGAAATGTGATGACAGTTCCGCTTTTTATGTGGGAAAGGCTGCAACCCTAAACCTGAGGATGAACAACCATAGGGCCTCAGTGGCTCAAGAGAGAGCACTCCCGGTTGGTGTGCACGCACGTTCCCATAATTCATCATTTGATGAATGCTTCGGGGTGAAAGTGCTGTGCAAGATGCCTGAGGCTTCAAATGATCGCCAGCTGCAGCAGTCAGAGAGGGCTCATAAATGGGTTTTGGGGGCTAATAGACCCCCTGGCCTCAATTTAAATGATTGAAAATTTTGTCATCATAAATTATTTGTTCCGGCCCTGGATACCTAATTGAAACACCGCGACCAAGACTCCCAAAATCATTTCTTCTCCAATTTTTCTGTGATCAAGATTTTTTCGAAATATTAGAAAACTTTTCTGCTATTCTATATATATCAAAATTTCTTTCTATAAAATAATTGATACTATATATATATATATATATATATATATATAAATATATAAACAAATTTTTTTTCGGCTGAACAACAACAAATTGGACAACACAATGACTAATTTTTATATTTCGGCTTTTAGCCTTTTTAAAGTACGAGAAAAATAACTGTAATGGGAAATTTTGATGTTGATGTGGAGAGATTGTTTGCGTGGAGAAATGTTGTTACCCTTGCTAACGTTTAATATTCAGTCCTGGAGGATCGTACGCACCCAACACATTGCTATGCGCTTTCTCCGAGTGAAGCAGCATAATTTTGTTTTCTTCAGGTTTCATTTTCTTAAGAATTTTGATGCCAAAACACTCATCGAATGTTTCGCCATGAGCTGTGGCATGACGGCTCACAGGCAAATCGGCGTTCCTCCCGTCAACTGATGCCCTGTTGTTGTTGACCCTGAGATTTAGAGCTGTCTCAGCCTTGCCAACGTAAAATGCAGGACATTTCTTACATGTCAACTCGTACACACACATTGGTGTTTGGCATTCAGCCGATCCTTTGCATCTGTACGAGTTGCCAAACACCAATGTGTGTGTACGAGTTGACATGTAAGAAATGTCCTGCATTTTACGTTGGCAAGGCTGAGACAGCTCTAAATCTCAGGGTCAACAACCACAGGGCATCAGTTGTCGGGAGGAACGCCGATTTGCCTGTGAGCCGTCATGCCACAGCCCATGGCGAAACATTCGATGAGTGTTTTGGCATCAAAATTCTCAAGAAAATGAAACCTGAAGAAAACAAAATTATGCTGCTTCACTCGGAGAAAGCACATAGCAATGTGTTGGGTGCGTACGATCCTCCAGGACTGAATATTAAACGTTAGCAAGGCAACATTTCTCCACGCAAAACAATCTCTCCACATCAACATCAAAATTTCCCATTACAGTTATTTTTCTCGTACTTTGAAAAAGGCTAAAAGCCGAAATATAAGAATTAGTATTGTGATGTAAATTGTTGTTGCTAAAAAAATTTTGTACATTTATAAATGCTCAGTAGAGCCACTTTTATATTGAATAATATATATATATATATATATATATATATATATATATATATATATATATGGTTCTATATATGGTCAATTAATTTTGAAGAGAAATTTCACAAATAGAAGAAAGAGAGTAAGCCTGATATTTCGAATGTATTCTTGATCACAGATTTGGAGAGAAATAAATGTCTTGCAATTGGGAATATTGTAACCATGGCTTGGTTGGTTGCTTTGATTCTTCGATTTCAGTCGTTCAGGTTGAGGCCAGGTGTTCGATTAGCTCCAAGTAACAATCTATGGGCTCTTTCGGATTGCTGGAGCAATCTATCATTAGCCGCATCCGGAAGCTTCTTTAGTACTTTAACGCCAAAGCACTGGTCAAATGTTGCATCATGGGATGATGCGTGAGCTTTAACTGGGAGTGGCCGGCTTTGGTTCACAGACGCCCTATGGTTGTTCATCCGCAAAATGAGGGTCGTTGCTTTACCAACGTAGAATGCTTCGGTGCACTTCTTGCATACTAGTTGGTAAATACACTTTTTGGACTGGCACTCTGCTGAACCTCGACACTTATAAGTGTACGTGGTGTTGGCAGAGGAGAAGTCCTGACCCTCAATTACCAATGCACACAGCTTGCATCTTGCACGTTGACATGGTCGTAGGCCTTGTTGGGGCAGCTCGGAGGACGGCAACCGAGGATGGCGATGGGAAAAGATCTCCCCTATGTTTTTTCCTTGCCTAAAAGTCACTCGAGGTTTTTCTGTAAAAACATCATGTGTTTGTGAACTCGAGGACAATATAGGGTGTAGTTCACGGAGGATGCCATTTAGCTTTTGAACCCCAAAGAAAAAAGTTGTGACCAACGGAACCTGGTTTGTGTGTGCTTTTGGTTTCTGTTGGTATACAGCACGTGCTGGAACCATCCTGTCTGCTAAAAATTTTGCTGGGTAACCCTTCTCCATCAGCTTATCTCGAACAGACGAAAGGTAACCATCTAGCTTCTCCCGTTTGTTGCAAATTCGATGGCCTCTAATTGACAAGGATCTTGGGATTGAACGCTTGGTATGAGGGGGGTGCCAACTATCATAGTGCAGGTATACCTGCTTGTTAGTAGGTTTTACGTGCACTGCTGTTGTGAACACCCCTTCCTCTAATGTGACGTCCACATCGAGAAAGGTTGGGTTCTATATATATATATATAGAAACGCTAGAGGAATTCCTAAGGGATTTAAATTCACAATTTTCAGTCAAATTTACATGGACACACTCGACTTCAGAAGCCACATTCCTCGATGTGAACATCAAATTAACAGATGGTAGACTCGCCACCTCAGTACACACAAAAGCCACAAACAAGCAATTATATTTACATTACGACAGCTGCCACCCACGCCACACAAAACATTCCATTTCAAGAGCACTTTCACTAAGGGGTCATCGCATTTGTAGTGAGACACGTGACAGAGAAGCGTACCTGAAAAACTTGGAGAACTAGCTGCTGACAAGAGGATACCCTACAAAAGTGGTTAAACAAAAAATTATCCCTTCTCACGTTGAACACCATCCTACACCACGAAACACGAAGGATAAAGTTCTCCTGACAACCACATTCTTTTTCGGCATTGAGAAGATGAACCAAATTCTAAAAGATCTCTACCCACTCCTCTCGGCTAATTCGACCACAAAAAAGTTTTCCCAGAAGTACCGTCAATGTCCTATCGACAGGCCTCGTCAATCGGAGACATTTTGTCTCATAGACGATCGGAGAGAGCAACACCACCTGCAAGAGGTCTACACCCTTGTGGCAAGAGACGGTGTAAAGTTTGCCCCATAGTTGTCGAGGACGAGCTGTTCTCATCGGCCAACAACCCCAACTCGTACAGATGCAAAGGATCGGCTGAATGCCAAACACCAATGTGTGTGTACGAGTTGACATGCAAGAAATGTCCTGCATTTTACGTTGGCAAGGCTGAGACAGCTCTAAATCTCAGGGTCAACAACCACAGGGCATCAGTTGTCGGGAGGAACGCCGATTTGCCTGTGAGCCGTCATGCCACAGCCCATGGCGAAACATTCGATGAGTGTTTTGGCATCAAAATTCTCAAGAAAATGAAACCTGATGAAAACAAAATTATGCTGCTTCACTCGGAGAAAGCACATAGCAATGTGTTGGGTGCGTACGATCCTCCAGGACTGAATATTAAACGTTAGCAAGGCAACATTTCTCCACGCAAAACAATCTCTCCACATCAACATCAAAATTTCCCATTACAGTTATTTTTCTCGTACTTTGAAAAAGGCTAAAAGCCGAAATATAAGAATTAGTATTGTGATGTAAATTGTTGTTGCTAAAAAAATTTTGTACATTTATATATATATATATATATATATATATATATATATATATATAAGCCGAAATATATATAAGCCGAAATATAAAAATGTTATGATTTATGCTAAAAAATATATATATATATATATATATATATATGTAAAAACAAACTTCTCCTCGACGGTTCTAATGAACTATATGAAGATATTGATAAATTTTACAGACAAAGAAGAAAGAAGAAAGAATGTAGTTAATATTTCGGCTCTTGCCTTTTTCAAAACTTTTAGGAGAATGATACAACAGGTCGTTGTTGTGGGATTGGTTGCTTGATTTCTCTGATGATGCTATTCATAACCAACCGGCAACAACAAATTGATCTTGGGGTTGTATCCATTTTTTATTGTTGCCTCATTTCCCAGCACGTTGCACTTTATTGATTTAAATTGAGCCCAGGTGGTTTGTTGGCTCCCAAAATTCGTATGTGTGCCCTCTCTGATTGCTGAAGAAGCCGATCGTTCCCCTTTGGCATGGTGCATAAAACTTTTACGCCATAGCAGTCGTCGAATGAGGCTTGATGGGTCTGAGCGTGGAGGGCTACAGGAAGCTGCCGGCTCTGACTTACTGAGGCCCTATGGTTGTTCATCCGGATGTTGAGAGGCGTCGTGGTTTTGCCAACGTAAAAAGCTTCTGGGGGCGAACATTTCTTGCAGATGAGTTGATAGACACACATCCTAGATTGGCACTCTGATGAACCCCGGCACTTATAAGAGTGATTGGAGTTTGAGGAGGAGAACGTAGAGCCCTCAATCACCAGATTGCACAATCTACACCTTGGCCTTCTACAAGGATGTGTCCCTGGCTGTTGAGATTCCTCTGGCTGCTGATCCGAGTGTCGATGGGACAAAATCTCGCCAATCTTCTTCCCTTGCCTGTAGGCAACACGTGGTGTCTCGGAGAAAACTTCTTGTGTTTGGGGATTTGAAGATAGGATGGTATGGAGCTCTCGGAGTATGCCATTGATCTTCTGTGCTCCGAAAAAGAATGTTGTGACCAATGGCACTCGTTCTGAAGGGGCAGGCGGATTTTGTCTGTAGCGGCCTCTTGCAGGGATCATTCTGTCTTGGAGGAACCTTTGGGGATAGCCCCTCTCCACTAGCTTACCTCGCAATCCAGTTAAAAAACGCTCTAGATCCTCTCGATTGCTACAAATCTATAACACTTGTTGGTTATAGAACAATATATAAACACTTGTTGGTTATTGTTCTACTGAACTATGTACTCAATAAAATTATTTTGAAAGAAATTTTCACATATAAAAGAGGAAAGAAGAATTTGATATTTCGATTATAAATCTTTGTCAAAATTAGAAGAGAAAATTGATTTTTCTGAATGATGGGCAAGGAGGAACCATGGATGCTTGTCACCACGTAAACATAACATGGCGCCATATGATGTTCAATCATTGAGGTTGAGACCAGGAGCTCGCATTGATCCCAGTACCCACCGATGAGCCCTTTCTGACTGCTGCATCAACCTGTCGTTGGTTGGATGAGGCATCTTCTTTAAGACCTTAACCTCAAAGCATTCATTGATTGCTTTCCAAATCAGTTGCTTTGGTAAATCCAGTCAACTAAACTTGCGGATTAACAATCATAGAGCTTCTCTAAACCAGGATCGTCCACTTCCAATAAAGCTGCATGCAAGGACTCACGACCCAACCATCACATTCAATGAATTTCGGCTTTTAGCCTTTTTCAAAGTAAGAGACAAATAACTGTAATGGGAATTTTTTTGGCGTTGATGTGGAGAGATTGTTTGCCATGGAGAAATGTTGTTACCCTGTTAACGTTTAATGTTTAGTTCTGGAGGATTGTATGCACCCAACACATTGCTATGCGCTTTCTCCGAGTGAAGCAGCATAATTTTGTTTTCTTCAGGTTTCATTTTTTTTCAGAATTTTAATACCAAAACAATCATCGAATGTTTCGCCATGCGCTGTGGCATGACGGCTCACAGGCAAATTGGCGTTCCTTCCGACAACTGACGCCCTATGGTTGTTGATCCTGAGATTTAGAGCTGTCTCAGCCTTTCCAACGTAAAATGCAGGACATTTCTTACATGTCAACTCGTACACACACGTTGGTGTTTGGCATTCAGCCGATCCTTCGCATTTGTACGAGTTGGGGATGTTGGCTGAAGAGAACAGCTCGTCCTCGATAACTATAGGGCAAACTTGCAAAACCACAAGGGTGCAGACCTCTTGCAGGTGGTGTTGCCCTATCCGATCGTCTATGAGACAAAATGTCTCCGATTGACGAGGCCTGTCGATAGGAGATTGACGGAACTTCTGGAAACACCTTTTTTGTGGTTGAATTAGCCGAGAGGAGTGGGTAGAGATCTTTTAGAATTTGGTTCATCTTCTCAATGCCAAAAAAGAATGTAGTTGTCATGAAAACTTTTTCCTTCGTGTTTTGTGGTGTATAATGATGTTCAATGTGGGGAGGGATAATTTTTCGTCTGACGACTTTTGCTGGGTATCCTCTTGTCAACAGTTTGTTTTCCAAGTTTTTCAAGTATGCTTCTTTGTCCGCTGTTTCACTGCAAATGCGATGACCCCTTAATGAAAGAGCTCTTGAGAGAGAGAGAGAGAGAGAGAGAGAGAGAGAGAGAGAGAGAGAGAGAGAGAGATTGATTGATTGATTGATTGATTGAGCGTTTTATTTAGCCACCAGGGAATGATAGGGCCTAGTGTCCCTCTCTTACTCATTCCCTGGCAATAAGTATGTATACATCCTCGCTACAATCATTCTTACATGTTATTTACATTATGTATGTATGATTCAAAATCATAATATTTCTAAAAGTCTTCCTTCTTCAACTTCACTTCAATAATTATTGTCACTTCTTTTTCATTTAAGATAATATTCTTATGATCTACATTCATATATTTATTTATCTTACATTCCTCATTTCCTTAAACATTAGTACGAAAGCTTAGAACTGACACTGCCTGATCTAAATCAAAAGAAAACTATACATTTCATTTCTACTCGTAATAATGTAACAAACATATCTCACTTTGTTTTTCTAATTCACATTTTTTTTAATATAGATTTGTACCATTTTATTCCATTTATTTTTCTAACAATTTAACTTGTGAATATTGTTACTCATTCTGCCGTGTAACTGTCCAATAGCATTTTTTTAAATTTTTCTTTGAAACTTCTTACTGACATTTCAATATTGAACAAAGAAGAATTTTCATTATATAATTTGATCGCCTGTACTGCAAATGATTTATTATATACTCCGGTTCGATGAATTGGAATTTGTAATATGTTCGCTGCATTTCTAGTATTTCTGTCATGTATAATATTCATGAATTTAAACTGTGGATATAGATGAGTGGGGGTTTTAAACTTCAGGATTTTAAATAACAACGCCGCAAGAGCTAATTTCTTTCTGTCTCGATACTTAAGTATGCCCAACTGTTTATAAAATGGAGTGACGTGGGTGTCGATTGGAATCCGGCAGATGAAACGTACCGCCGCATTTTGAGTTTTTTGAATCCTCTCCATCTGATCTGCATTTAGATCGCAGTGTGCTAAAATAGCATAATCTAGAGTTGGGATCAGGAGGGACTGAACCAGTTGTTCCCGAACATTTTGAGGGAATTCCGAAGCAATCCTTCTAAGTTGGTAAATCCCTCTGAACATTTTGCCACATATTGTCGCAGTTTGTTTATCCCACGAAAGGGTATTCTCAATTTCAACTCCTAAGTTTTTGAAATCGTATTCATAATACAGTGGCGTTTCATCAATCTGTAGTTTAGGAATGGACTCAAAATCGATAGTATTTAGGAGGTTTTTCTGTCCTAATATCATAGCCTTGCTTTTTCTAGGATTTACTACCATCCCGTGTTCGCGACACCATCCCACCAATTGATTAAGGTCGAAGTTGATCTTAGCAATGTTCTCATGTATATCTCCCAAATTACTTGAAATATAGATTTGAATGTCGTCAGCATAGCTCATATGGTGACAAAACATGAGAGCTTTAGGTAAGGCATTGATGTAAAGGGAAAACAATGTCGCCGATAGAATTGATCCTTGGGGAGTTCCCACCCTGATATCCCTCCAGGAGGATAATTCTTCTGAAGGACCCCTTGTACATTGCATTCGACCGGTCAGATACGACTTAAACCACAATTCCATCTCTGAACTGATACCAATGGATTTTAGAATCTCAATCAAAATATCATGCCTAACCGTATCAAAGGCACGCGAGAGGTCTACCGCTGCCAAGATAGTTACCTTTCGATGATCCATTGCTTTGCGGACATCATCCAGTACTCCTATTAGAGCAGTACTATGACCCACACGATATGCAGACTGCTTGCTATCTATTATATCATTATCATTTAGGAAGAATGTGAGTTCTGTTTGCACAATTTTATCTAAAATTTTGCCTTGTGCACATAACAAATTAATTGCTCTAAAGTCAGCGAATGATTCAGGGTTATCCACTTTTTTGAGAGGTATTACTATCGCTTTCTTCCAGATGTCGGGGTACAAACCATTAGCTATAGAGGATTGGTAGATATGCGTCAATATCGGTACAATCACGTCGATCAACACATGCAATATTCCCACCGGTACACCATCCACACCCACAGATTCAGATTTAACAGCGATTAAACTTTTTCGAACCATCTCTTCGGTGATTAATTTTAGCTCAAATTTTGTATTGCAGCCATTGCCTAGGTTTTTATATTTTGTTTTGTATTTATAGAGAGAGAGAGAGAGAGAGAGAGAGATTGATTGATTGATTGATTGATTGATTGAAGGCGTTTATTTACAAAAACAGGGAAAGAATAGGACCATGTTGGTCCTCTCTTCCTTCCTCCCTGTACAAATTACATACATTTTCCCGTACAATCGTATACAAAAATTAATAAATCAACTATTAATCATGGTTCTTCTAGCCAATAGAAGAAAAAAATGATATAAAATAAAATAACAATTAACTTCTTGTGGAGGTATCGAAATTAACTCTTCTTGAATAGAGAAGACAATTAATCATTACTTTTCGTATTGTTTCAATAGCATTCTTTTAAAATTATTCTTAAAATTATTAACAGATAGTTTTAAATCGAATAAACTAACATTTTCATTATATATATTAATAGATTGGAGAAGAAAAGATTTACTATAAAGATATGTGTTGTGGATAGGGATTTGCAAAGTAGACTTTGCATTTCTTGTATTTACATTGTGAATATCATTCTGAAATATATATCTATTGTACAAATATTCAGGTTTACGGTTTTTCAGAATTTTAAACAACATAGTTGCTACGGCAAGAGATATAGAGAGAGAGAGAGAGAGAGATAGAGAGAGAGAGAGAGAGAGAGAGAGAGAGAGAGAGAGAGAGAGAGAGAGAGAGAGAGAGAGAGAGATTGATTGATTGATTGAAGATTTTTATTTTGCCATCAGGGTAGGTTAGGGCCTTAGGGCCCTCTCTTCCACCTACCCTGAAATAATGTACATGTTTTTCCTCTTCAATTATCACGTAACATAATAAGTAGAGTTTATAGAATTTACAAATTCCAAAATAAAGAATAAAAATAATAATGTTCTTTCATCAAAAAAATAATAATAACTCAATACAACTTAATACAAATCAACTAAAAAAACAATACAAGTGTAATTTTTCGTTCAGCAATACTTTCTTAACAACATATTTTTGAAATTGTTCTTGAAAACATCAACCTTCATAGCTAGGTCAAAAAATTCGAGGTTTTCGTTGTACAGTTTAGCAGCCTGGGTCGAGAAACTTCTTCCAAACACATTAGTCCGATGTGACGGAATGCAAAGTAATTTATTTCTACTTCGTGTATCACGGGTGTCGAAGAAATTAAAATGTTGAAGGAGGTAGGATGGACGGCGGTGCTTCAAAACTTTGAAAATCATAGTAGCCATCTGGAGTTGTTTCCTCTCTCTAATCTTCAACCAGCCGAGACGGGAATAATGGGGCGTGACATGCTCATCCAGGCGAATTTTCAATGCGAAACGAAGCGCAGCATTTTCGGCCCGCTGCAGCCTATCCATCTCAGCACCACTGAAGTCGCAAGTTGCAGCAGCTGCATAATCAAAAAATGGCAAAACGAGGCTCTGGACAAGCTGGAGTCGCACGTGGATTGGAAAGTCGATGGCAAGTCGGCGCAATTGGTATATTGCCTGAAAAGCCCGATTACACATTGCAGTGACCTGCTCATCCCATGAAAGTGTGTTCTGGATAGTGATACCCAGGACTTTAGAATCCTTGACGAAATCCAAGGGAATACCACCAAGAGACACACAATTCACCGCAGTCATGTCTATTTTATTCAAGAGTTTTGGGTAGCCCATTACCATAGCTTTGGTTTTTCCGACGTTTATTGTCATCCCATGATCCTCGCACCACAACGCAACTCTTGATAAGTCGGAGCTCAAAATATTCATAGTCTCGTTGATGCTGCCGATGTTACAAGACCTGTAGAATTGAAGATCGTCAGCGTATGCCATATGCCTTGTTCCTTCTGAAAACACGGAAGACAATGATGTCGTGTAGAGGATAAAGCATAGAGCCGACAGTACTGATCCCTGGGGCGATCCCACGTCCAGAGCTCTCCACATAGACAACTCGTCATTGTTTCCTTTTACCGCCAGAAGCCTTCCCGACAAATAGGACTCAAACCACGACAGGAGTGAGCCCGACACGCCGACAGATCGCAGTATGGAAACCAGGATATCTCTTCTCTTCTCGAGAGAGAGAGAGAGAGAGAGAGAGAGAGAGAGAGAGAGAGAGAGAGAGAGAGAGAGAGAGAGAGAGAGAGAGAGAGAGAGAGAGAGAGAGAGAGAGAGAGAGAGAGAGAGAGAGAGAGAGAGAGAGAGAGAGAGAGAGAGAGAGAGAGAGAGAGAGAGAGATTGATTGATTGATTGATTGTTTTATTTAACCACCAGGGAAGGTTAGGGCCATGAGGCCCTCTCTTCCACCTTCCCTGGCTACAACAGACGTACAATCCTCTTACAATCGGTGAAAACAATCATAACATCCTAAAATTATAAACTTATAAAAACAGATCAATAAAATTGTGTTTTCAAAAAATAAAATAAAAATTGACAATTGCTCTAAAAATAAAATAAAATTGACAATTGCTCTAAAAATAAATTAAAAGTTGACAATTGCTCTAAAAATAAAATAATATTGACAATTGCTCTAAAAATACTGCTTTTTCAAATGTATAAAATTGTCTCCAAAAAGAAAAAAAAAGGTTCATACGATTTCATGTTTGTTTCTATTCTATTAGTAATTGTCCAATAGTTTAGTCTTATATGCATTTCGGAATGCTTCGGTTTTCTGATCAACTATAAATAAATGACTTAGTTCATTATATAGCTTGGTCCCTTGCACTACAAACGATCTATTAAACATGACAGTACGATGTGTAGGAATCTGCATTATCCTCTCTCTATTCCTCGTGTCTCTTAAATGAACATCAGACATCCAAACAAATTCTTTATATAAATAAAACGGTCTTTTAAATTTTAATAACTTAAATACCATAGTGGCCATTTGTAACTTTCTTCGTTCAGCTATTTTAAGCCAACCTAATTTCTTGTACTGTGGGGTCACATGATCGTCCGGTTTCAACCTCAGTACAAACCTAACCACAGCATTTTGAGCTTTTTGTAAACGGTCAAGGTCTTCACTTTTCATGTCGCAATATGCCACTGGCGCGTAATCAAAAATTGGCATTATTAGAGAAAGTGCCAATTGCTGCCTAACACGTACAGGGAAATCTGCTGCAACCCTTCTCAGTTGATAGATACTTTTAAAAACAAAATTGCACATTGCGGTTACCTGAGCATCCCATGAGAGTGAATTTTGAATCAAAATACCTAAGTTTTTAACCTCGCTCACGTATTGTAGAGGGTTTAAGCCGTATTTCACTTTCGACGAGGAGCCGAGGTTAAGTTTTGCAAGTATTTTAGGATATCCTAACACAATAACTTTCGTTTTTGACTCATTAACCCTCATACCATGCGCCGCGCACCAATCGGCCAGCTTGGAAAGATCATGATTGACAATGTGCACTGCCTCATCCATTTCACTAACCTCACATGACCGATAAAACTGCAGATCATCCGCATACATCATATAGTAAGTGCCATGCGAAAAAATTTCAGGTAGAGTGCGAATGTAGATAATAAATAACAGGGCAGAAAGAACAGATCCCTGAGGAGTACCTATTGTAATATCTTTCCATAGTGAAACCTCTCCCCCTGGGCCTTTGACACACTGCCTACGATCTGAAAGATAGGACTCAAACCAGCTTAACATATTCCCCTGAACCCCTACTGATTTTAAAATGGCAAGCAATATGTCCCTCTTGATGAGGTCAAAAGCAGACGAAAAGTCGACCATTACCATGATGGTCACTCTCTTCCTATCCATAGCCCTACGTACATCATCCAATACTTTAATTAGGGCAGTTTCCGTACTAAATCCTGTTCGATAAGCAGACTGATGAGGGTCTAAAATCCCGTTGACATCGACATAAGAACTCAGTTCAGAATAAACAATTTTATCAAGAACCTTACCCAGGACGCAGAGAAGGGAAATAGCTCGAAAATCGCTAACACTTTGTGGCGTTAAATAAAAATTCAGGGCTTTTTGAGTAAAATGACGAAGACTTGAACAGTATTTTATATTTCAATTTGGAATGAACTAAAAGAGCGACCCCCCCTCTGCCAAGACCAGTTCGATCATTACGGACCCAACAATAGTTCGGTACTGTTACTGACTCGGAGCTAATGCCAGGTTTAAGAAAGGTTTCACTTATGGCCACCACATCAAAAAGATTTCCTTTAAAGATCAACCTAATTTCATCAATGTGTGCCACGACCGATTCAGCATTTATATGAGCGAAGTTAACATATTTGCTACGATTCCCAATTTGTGAATATATGAAATTATTTAATGAGACCATGATGTAAATGTAATGTAAATGCCTCTAAACATTTAAATTAAACTAATTTGAGAAGAACCGAAAAATGAATTGCAGTGTTTAAAAGAGATGTACATAAAAAATAGTTGATACCAGGTTGAGAGGTAATGGGAGCACTTGAGAGAAGAAGATCTTGATGCAAGCAGCAAAAAGTTTAGAGCAGTTGGTCCAAATCCAGTAACGGTCCAGTTCAGTAAACAGTTTTTCCAGTATTGACAAGCCAGAATATATCTCATGGTCTCCGAGGTCAAGCCTCGGAGGTTATTCCGTTTTTTGAAGCGATGTTTTTCAAATCCGACATAGACTTGATCATCATGGGTGCTGCGTTTTCATTTTTTCTCATAAAAATGTTCCCATTCTTGATCCAGACAAATTTAAAGCCATACTCTCTTTTATGGGTCTTGACAGCGCTAAGGAGTCTCCTTTTGGTGAAAGTAAGGCTATGATTTATGAAGATTCTGCTAGCCTCGCCAGTAAGGAAACCCAGATCTCTAGTAGACAAATTTCTACAACTTCGCGAAGCTGTCATGAAGGAATCTTTGTCAATCTTCCTCAAAAAGGAGAGGAAAATCGACCCAGGTACCGGTGAACTCATGGGTGAGCGGCGTCTATAGCAATTGTTCACCATTGAATCGTTTACGTCAAACTTCAAAACAGATCCAATTTTCTTGACAAGGTCATGGACTTTCTCGTCATTGACGGAAGGGATTCCACTAATCTCGACACAGTTGATAAGCGACAATTGCTCGTTATCGGAGATAACACTTTCAAGTTCCACAATACGGGCCTCTAAGGCAGAACAACGATCATCCACGCCCACCAACCGATCAGACAGTGACGAAAGTCCAGTTGTAAGGGAATCAATCGCACTAGTATTCTTATCAATTGCATCAGAATACTTATTCAGATGATCTTTAACATCCTTAAGCTCATTCTTGAACGCAGAGAGCTGTCTATCAAAGCTTTCATCGCCGGCTTTGACCTCTGCTCTTAGACAATTAATAGCATCCAACAACTGAGATGTACTCACCTCACCAGATGTTTTGGCGATAGTGGGAGAACTTCCACCTCTAGCACCGTCCCCGCCCTGAGAATCAAGGGAAGATATGGAGCCTCTCCTTCGGGTCATGCACTCAATGCATGTGAACGGCTTCTTGTTTTCCTTGAAATATAGATATTCTTCTTTCTTCAAAACTGGAACCTCAAATTGAACAGTAGTAAGTCAAGCGTCATGATCATGGGGAAGAGAGGTGGGAGAAGGGGAAGAAATGAGAACTGGAGATACCAAGGGGAGGCTCTGGAAGTCGTCTCTCAGTACAAATACCTCGGAATAACAATCACTCGCTCTCTGGACCTCGGCGCTCATTTTGGGAAAAAAGTACAGGAAGCAAAGCATGGATTGGGTTGTGTATGGGGCACGATGATCCGAAAAAGGTACGTACCTCTAGAAGTGAA
>JAVIWC010000223.1:0-16402 GCA_031894815.1 Creontiades dilutus
GTTTTATCGCTTTTAAACCTACTCTCCAAGGGGTTTTTCGGGGTGCTGAACACGAATCTGAAGTCCTTTTTTCGATAAAACGCTTCCTTCATGGTTATTTTCGCGTTTTTTCATCAAAATTGCTCAAAAATAAACTCTGTTTAATCGCATTCAAACCTACTCTTTAAGGGGTTTTTCGGGGTGCTGAACACGAATCTGAAGTCCTTTTTTCGATAAAACGCTTCCTTCATGGTTATTTTCGCGTTTTTTCATTTAAATTGCTCAAAAATAAACTCTGTTTAATCGCTTTCAAACCTACTCTCTAAGGGGTTTTTCGGGGTGCTGAACACGAATCTGAAGTCCTTTTTTCGATAAAACGCTTCCTTCATGGTTATTTTCGCGTTTTTTCATCACAATTGCTCAAAAATAAACTCTGTTTAATCGCTTTCAAACCTACTCTCCAAGGGGTTTTTCGGGGTGCTGAACACGAATCTGAAGTCCTTTTTTCGATAAAACGCTTCCTTCACGGTTATTTTCGCGTTTTTTCATCAAAATTGCTCAAAAATAAACTCTGTTTAATCGCTTTCAAACCTACTCTCTAAGGGGTTTATCGGGGTGCTGAACACGAATCTGAAGTCCTTTTTTCGATAAAACGCTTCCTTCATGGTTATTTTCGCGTTTTTTCATCAAAATTGCTCAAAAATAAACTCTGTTTAATCGCTTTCAAACCTACTCTCTAATGGGTTTTTCGGGGTGCTGAACACGAATCTGAAGTCCTTTTTTCGATAAAACGCTTCCTTCATGGTTATTTTCGCGTTTTTTCATCAAAATTGCTCAAAAATAAACTCTGTTTAATCGCTTTCAAACCTACCTTCTAGTGGGTCTTTCGGGGTGCTGAACACGAATCTGAAGTCCTTTTTTCGATAAAACGCTTCCTTCATGGTTATTTTCGCGTTTTTTCATCAAAATTGCTCAAAAATAAACTCTGTTTAATCGCTTTCAAACCTACCTTCTAGTGGGTTTTCTTTCGGGGTGCTGAACACGAATCTGAAGTCCTTTTTTCGATAAAACGCTTCCTTCATGGTTATTTTCGCGTTTTTTCATCAAAATTGCTCAAAAATAAAAACTCTGTTTAATCGCTTTCAAACCTACTCTCTAAGGGGTTTTTCGGGGTGCTGAACACGAATCTGAAGTCCTTTTTTCGATAAAACGCTTCCTTCATGGTTATTTTCGCGTTTTTTCATCAAAATTGCTCAAAAATAAACTCTGTTTAATCGCTTTCAAACCTACTCTCTAAGGGGTTTTTCGGGGTGCTGAACACGAATCTGAAGTCCTTTTTTCGATAAAACGCTTCCTTCATGGTTATTTTCGCGTTTTTTCATCAAAATTGCTCAAAAATAAACTCTGTTTAATCGCATTCAAACCTACTCTTTAAGGGGTTTTTCGGGGTGCTGAACACGAATCTGAAGTCCTTTTTTCGATAAAACGCTTCCTTCATGGTTATTTTCGCGTTTTTTCATCAAAATTGCTCAAAAATAAACTCTGTTTAATCGCTTTCAAACCTACTCTCTAAGGGGTTTTTCGGGGTGCTGAACACGAATCTGAAGTCCTTTTTTCGATAAAACGCTTCCTTCATGGTTATTTTCGCGTTTTTTCATCAAAATTGCTCAAAAATAAACTCTGTTTAATCGCTTTCAAACCTACTCTCTAAGGGGTTTTTCGGGGTGCTGAACACGAATCTGAAGTCCTTTTTTCGATAAAACGCTTCCTTCACGGTTATTTTCGCGTTTTTTCATCAAAATTGCTCAAAAATAAACTCTGTTTAATCGCTTTCAAACCTACTCTCTAAGGGGTTTATCGGGGTGCTGAACACGAATCTGAAGTCCTTTTTTCGATAAAACGCTTCCTTCATGGTTATTTTCGCGTTTTTTCATCAAAATTGCTCAAAAATAAACTCTGTTTAATCGCTTTCAAACCTACTCTCTAATGGGTTTTTCGGGGTGCTGAACACGAATCTGAAGTCCTTTTTTCGATAAAACGCTTCCTTCATGGTTATTTTCGCGTTTTTTCATCAAAATTGCTCAAAAATAAACTCTGTTTAATCGCTTTCAAACCTACCTTCTAGTGGGTCTTTCGGGGTGCTGAACACGAATCTGAAGTCCTTTTTTCGATAAAACGCTTCCTTCATGGTTATTTTCGCGTTTTTTCATCAAAATTGCTCAAAAATAAACTCTGTTTAATCGCTTTCAAACCTACTCTCTAAGGGGTTTTTCGGGGTGCTGAACACGAATCTGAAGTCCTTTTTTCGATAAAACGCTTCCTTCATGGTTATTTTCGCGTTTTTTCATCAAAATTGCTCAAAAATAAACTCTGTTTAATCGCTTTCAAACCTACTCTCTAAGGGGTTTTTCGGGGTGCTGAACACGAATCTGAAGTCCTTTTTTCGATAAAACGCTTCCTTCATGGTTATTTTCGCGTTTTTTCATCAAAATTGCTCAAAAATAAACTCTGTTTAATCGCTTTCAAACCTACTCTCTAAGGGGTTTTTCGGGGTGCTGAACACGAATCTGAAGTCCTTTTTTCGATAAAACGCTTCCTTCATGGTTATTTTCGCGTTTTTTCATCAAAATTGCTCAAAAATAAACTCTGTTTAATCGCTTTCAAACCTACTCTCTAAGGGGTTTTTCGGGGTGCTGAACACGAATCTGAAGTCCTTTTTTCGATAAAACGCTTCCTTCATGGTTATTTTCGCGTTTTTTCATCAAAATTGCTCAAAAATAAACTCTGTTTAATCGCTTTCAAACCTACTCTCTAATGGGTTTTTCGGGGTGCTGAACACGAATCTGAAGTCCTTTTTTCGATAAAACGCTTCCTTCATGGTTATTTTCGCGTTTTTTCATCAAAATTGCTCAAAAATAAACTCTGTTTAATCGCTTTCAAACCTACTCTCTAAGGGGTTTTTCGGGGTGCTGAACACGAATCTGAAGTCCTTTTTTCGATAAAACGCTTCCTTCATGGTTATTTTCGCGTTTTTTCATCAAAATTGCTCAAAAATAAACTCTGTTTAATCGCTTTCAAACCTACTCTCTAAGTGGGTTTTTCGGGGTGCTGAACACGAATCTGAAGTCCTTTTTTCGATAAAACGCTTCCTTCATGGTTATTTTCGCGTTTTTTCATCAAAATTGCTCAAAAATAAACTCTGTTTAATCGCTTTCAAACCTACTCTCTAAGGGGTTTTTCGGGGTGCTGAACACGAATCTGAAGTCCTTTTTTCGATAAAACGCTTCCTTCATGGTTATTTTCGCGTTTTTTCATCAAAATTGCTCAAAAATAAACTCTGTTTAATCGCTTTCAAACCTACTCTCTAAGGGGTTTTTCGGGGTGCTGAACACGAATCTGAAGTCCTTTTTTCGATAAAACGCTTCCTTCATGGTTATTTTCGCGTTTTTTCATCAAAATTGCTCAAAAATAAACTCTGTTTAATCGCTTTCAAACCTACTCTCTAAGGGGTTTTTCGGGGTGCTGAACACGAATCTGAAGTCCTTTTTTCGATAAAACGCTTCCTTCATGGTTATTTTCGCGTTTTTTCATCAAAATTGCTCAAAAATAAACTCTGTTTAATCGCATTCAAACCTACTCTCTAAGGGGTTTTTCGGGGTGCTGAACACGAATCTGAAGTCCTTTTTTCGATAAAACGCTTCCTTCATGGTTATTTTCGCGTTTTTTCATCAAAATTGCTCAAAAATAAACTCTGTTTAATCGCTTTCAAACCTACTCTCTAAGGGGTTTTTCGGGGTGCTGAACACGAATCTGAAGTCCTTTTTTCGATAAAACGCTTCCTTCATGGTTATTTTCGCGTTTTTTCATCAAAATTGCTCAAAAATAAACTCTGTTTAATCGCTTTCAAACCTACTCTCTAAGGGGTTTTTCGGGGTGCTGAACACGAATCTGAAGTCCTTTTTTCGATAAAACGCTTCCTTCATGGTTATTTTCGCGTTTTTTCATCAAAATTGCTCAAAAATAAACTCTGTTTAATCGCTTTCAAACCTACTCTCTAAGGGGTTTTTCGGGGTGCTGAACACGAATCTGAAGTCCTTTTTTCGATAAAACGCTTCCTTCATGGTTATTTTCGCGTTTTTTCATCAAAATTGCTCAAAAATAAACTCTGTTTAATCGCTTTCAAACCTACTCTCTAAGGGGTTTTTCGGGGTGCTGAACACGAATCTGAAGTCCTTTTTTCGATAAAACGCTTCCTTCATGGTTATTTTCGCGTTTTTTCATCAAAATTGCTCAAAAATAAACTCTGTTTAATCGCTTTCAAACCTACTCTCTAAGGGGTTTTTCGGGGTGCTGAACACGAATCTGAAGTCCTTTTTTCGATAAAACGCTTCCTTCATGGTTATTTTCGCGTTTTTTCATCAAAATTGCTCAAAAATAAACTCTGTTTAATCGCTTTCAAACCTACTCTCTAAGGGGTTTTTCGGGGTGCTGAACACGAATCTGAAGTCCTTTTTTCGATAAAACGCTTCCTTCATGGTTATTTTCGCGTTTTTTCATCAAAATTGCTCAAAAATCAAAACTCTGTTTAATCGCTTTTTTCAAACCAAAAATAAACTCTGTTTTATCGCTTTAAACCTACTCTCTAAGGGGTTTTTCGGGGTGCTGAACACGAATCTGAAGTCCTTTTTTCGATAAAACGCTTCCTTCATGGTTATTTTCGCGTTTTTTCATCAAAATTGCTCAAAAATAAACTCTGTTTAATCGCATTCAAACCTACTCTCTAAGGGGTTTTTCGGGGTGCTGAACACGAATCTGAAGTCCTTTTTTCGATAAAACGCTTCCTTCATGGTTATTTTCGCGTTTTTTCATCAAAATTGCTCAAAAATAAACTCTGTTTAATCGCTTTCAAACCTACTCTCTAAGGGGTTTTTCGGGGTGCTGAACACGAATCTGAAGTCCTTTTTTCGATAAAACGCTTCCTTCATGGTTATTTTCGCGTTTTTTCATCAAAATTGCTCAAAAATAAACTCTCTGTTTAATCGCTTTCAAACCTACTCTCTAAGGGGTTTTTCGGGGTGCTGAACACGAATCTGAAGTCCTTTTTTCGATAAAACGCTTCCTTCATGGTTATTTTCGCGTTTTTTCATCAAAATTGCTCAAAAATAAACTCTGTTTAATCGCTTTCAAACCTACTCTCTAAGGGGTTTTTCGGGGTGCTGAACACGAATCTGAAGTCCTTTTTTCGATAAAACGCTTCCTTCATGGTTATTTTCGCGTTTTTTCATCAAAATTGCTCAAAAATAAACTCTGTTTAATCGCTTTCAAACCTACTCTCTAAGGGGTTTTTCGGGGTGCTGAACACGAATCTGAAGTCCTTTTTTCGATAAAACGCTTCCTTCATGGTTATTTTCGCGTTTTTTCATCAAAATTGCTCAAAAATAAACTCTGTTTAATCGCTTTCAAACCTACTCTCTAAGGGGTTTTTCGGGGTGCTGAACACGAATCTGAAGTCCTTTTTTCGATAAAACGCTTCCTTCATGGTTATTTTCGCGTTTTTTCATCAAAATTGCTCAAAAATAAACTCTGTTTAATCGCTTTCAAACCTACTCTCTAAGGGGTTTTTCGGGGTGCTGAACACGAATCTGAAGTCCTTTTTTCGATAAAACGCTTCCTTCATGGTTATTTTCGCGTTTTTTCATCAAAATTGCTCAAAAATAAACTCTGTTTTATCGCTTTCAAACCTACTCTCTAAGGGGTTTTTCGGGGTGCTGAACACGAATCTGAAGTCCTTTTTTCGATAAAACGCTTCCTTCATGGTTATTTTCGCGTTTTTTCATCAAAATTGCTCAAAAATAAACTCTGTTTAATCGCATTCAAACCTACTCTTTAAGGGGTTTTTCGGGGTGCTGAACACGAATCTGAAGTCCGTTTTTCGATAAAACGCTTCCTTCATGGTTATTTTCGCGTTTTTTCATTTAAATTGCTCAAAAGTTTTTCGGGGTGCTGAACACGAATCTGAAGTCCTTTTTTCGATAAAACGCTTCCTTCATGGTTATTTTCGCGTTTTTTCATCAAAATTGCTCAAAAATAAACTCTGTTTAATCGCTTTCAAACCTACTCTCTAAGGGGTTTTTCGGGGTGCTGAACACGAATCTGAAGTCCTTTTTTCGATAAAACGCTTCCTTCATGGTTATTTTCGCGTTTTTTCATCAAAATTGCTCAAAAATAAACTCTGTTTAATCGCTTTCAAACCTACTCTCTAAGGGGTTTTTCGGGGTGCTGAACACGAATCTGAAGTCCTTTTTTCGATAAAACGCTTCCTTCATGGTTATTTTCGCGTTTTTTCATCAAAATTGCTCAAAAATAAACTCTGTTTAATCGCTTTCAAACCTACTCTCTAAGGGGTTTTTCGGGGTGCTGAACACGAATCTGAAGTCCTTTTTTCGATAAAACGCTTCCTTCATGGTTATTTTCGCGTTTTTTCATCAAAATTGCTCAAAAATAAACTCTGTTTAATCGCTTTCAAACCTACTCTCTAAGGGGTTTTTCGGGGTGCTGAACACGAATCTGAAGTCCTTTTTTCGATAAAACGCTTCCTTCATGGTTATTTTCGCGTTTTTTCATCAAAATTGCTCAAAAATAAACTCTGTTTAATCGCTTTCAAACCTACTCTCTAAGGGGTTTTTCGGGGTGCTGAACACGAATCTGAAGTCCTTTTTTCGATAAAACGCTTCCTTCATGGTTATTTTCGCGTTTTTTCATCAAAATTGCTCAAAAATAAACTCTGTTTAATCGCTTTCAAACCTACTCTCTAAGGGGTTTTTCGGGGTGCTGAACACGAATCTGAAGTCCTTTTTTCGATAAAACGCTTCCTTCATGGTTATTTTCGCGTTTTTTCATCAAAATTGCTCAAAAATAAACTCTGTTTAATCGCTTTCAAACCTACTCTCTAAGGGGTTTTTCGGGGTGCTGAACACGAATCTGAAGTCCTTTTTTCGATAAAACGCTTCCTTCATGGTTATTTTCGCGTTTTTTCATCAAAATTGCTCAAAAATAAACTCTGTTTAATCGCTTTCAAACCTACTCTCTAATGGGTTTTTCGGGGTGCTGAACACGAATCTGAAGTCCTTTTTTCGATAAAACGCTTCCTTCATGGTTATTTTCGCGTTTTTTCATCAAAATTGCTCAAAAATAAACTCTGTTTAATCGCTTTCAAACCTACTCTCTAAGGGGTTTTTCGGGGTGCTGAACACGAATCTGAAGTCCTTTTTTCGATAAAACGCTTCCTTCATGGTTATTTTCGCGTTTTTTCATCAAAATTGCTCAAAAATAAACTCTGTTTAATCGCTTTCAAACCTACTCTCTAAGGGGTTTTTCGGGGTGCTGAACACGAATCTGAAGTCCTTTTTTTCGATAAAACGCTTCCTTCATGGTTATTTTCGCGTTTTTTCATCAAAATTGCTCAAAAATAAACTCTGTTTAATCGCTTTCAAACCTACTCTCTAAGGGGTTTTTCGGGGTGCTGAACACGAATCTGAAGTCCTTTTTTTCGATAAAACGCTTCCTTCATGGTTATTTTCGCGTTTTTTCATCAAAATTGCTCAAAAATAAACTCTGTTTAATCGCTTTCAAACCTACTCTCTAAGGGGTTTTTCGGGGTGCTGAACACGAATCTGAAGTCCTTTTTTTCGATAAAACGCTTCCTTCATGGTTATTTTCGCGTTTTTTCATCAAAATTGCTCAAAAATAAACTCTGTTTAATCGCTTTCAAACCTACTCTCTAATGGGTTTTTCGGGGTGCTGAACACGAATCTGAAGTCCTTTTTTCGATAAAACGCTTCCTTCATGGTTATTTTCGCGTTTTTTCATCAAAATTGCTCAAAAATAAACTCTGTTTAATCGCTTTCAAACCTACTCTCTAAGGGGTTTTTCGGGGTGCTGAACACGAATCTGAAGTCCTTTTTTCGATAAAACGCTTCCTTCATGGTTATTTTCGCGTTTTTTCATCAAAATTGCTCAAAAATAAACTCTGTTTAATCGCTTTCAAACCTACTCTCTAAGGGGTTTTTCGGGGTGCTGAACACGAATCTGAAGTCCTTTTTTCGATAAAACGCTTCCTTCATGGTTATTTTCGCGTTTTTTCATCAAAATTGCTCAAAAATAAACTCTGTTTAATCGCTTTCAAACCTACTCTCTAAGGGGTTTTTCGGGGTGCTGAACACGAATCTGAAGTCCTTTTTTCGATAAAACGCTTCCTTCATGGTTATTTTCGCGTTTTTTCATCAAAATTGCTCAAAAATAAACTCTGTTTAATCGCTTTCAAACCTACTCTCTAAGGGGTTTTTCGGGGTGCTGAACACGAATCTGAAGTCCTTTTTTCGATAAAACGCTTCCTTCATGGTTATTTTCGCGTTTTTTCATCAAAATTGCTCAAAAATAAACTCTGTTTAATCGCTTTCAAACCTACTCTCTAAGGGGTTTTTCGGGGTGCTGAACACGAATCTGAAGTCCTTTTTTCGATAAAACGCTTCCTTCATGGTTATTTTCGCGTTTTTTCATCAAAATTGCTCAAAAATAAACTCTGTTTAATCGCTTTCAAACCTACTCTCTAAGGGGTTTTTCGGGGTGCTGAACACGAATCTGAAGTCCTTTTTTCGATAAAACGCTTCCTTCATGGTTATTTTCGCGTTTTTTCATCAAAATTGCTCAAAAATAAACTCTGTTTAATCGCTTTCAAACCTACTCTCTAAGGGGTTTTTCAGGGTGCTGAACACGAATCTGAAGTCCTTTTTTCGATAAAACGCTTCCTTCATGGTTATTTTCGCGTTTTTTCATCAAAATTGCTCAAAAATAAACTCTGTTTAATCGCTTTCAAACCTACTCTCTAAGGGGTTTTTCGGGGTGCTGAACACGAATCTGAAGTCCTTTTTTCGATAAAACGCTTCCTTCATGGTTATTTTCGCGTTTTTTCATCAAAATTGCTCAAAAATAAACTCTGTTTAATCGCTTTCAAACCTACTCTCTAAGGGGTTTTTCGGGGTGCTGAACACGAATCTGAAGTCCTTTTTTCGATAAAACGCTTCCTTCATGGTTATTTTCGCGTTTTTTCATCAAAATTGCTCAAAAATAAACTCTGTTTAATCGCTTTCAAACCTACTCTCTAAGGGGTTTTTCGGGGTGCTGAACACGAATCTGAAGTCCTTTTTCGATAAAACGCTTCCTTCATGGTTATTTTCGCGTTTTTTCATCAAAATTGCTCAAAAATAAACTCTGTTTAATCGCTTTCAAACCTACTCTCTAAGGGGTTTTTCGGGGTGCTGAACACGAATCTGAAGTCCTTTTTTCGATAAAACGCTTCCTTCATGGTTATTTTCGCGTTTTTTCATCAAAATTGCTCAAAAATAAACTCTGTTTAATCGCTTTCAAACCTACTCTCTAAGGGGTTTTTCGGGGTGCTGAACACGAATCTGAAGTCCTTTTTCGATAAAACGCTTCCTTCATGGTTATTTTCGCGTTTTTTCATCAAAATTGCTCAAAAATAAACTCTGTTTAATCGCTTTCAAACCTACTCTCTAAGGGGTTTTTCGGGGTGCTGAACACGAATCTGAAGTCCTTTTTTCGATAAAACGCTTCCTTCATGGTTATTTTCGCGTTTTTTCATCAAAATTGCTCAAAAATAAACTCTGTTTAATCGCTTTCAAACCTACTCTCTAAGGGGTTTTTCGGGGTGCTGAACACGAATCTGAAGTCCTTTTTTCGATAAAACGCTTCCTTCATGGTTATTTTCGCGTTTTTTCATCAAAATTGCTCAAAAATAAACTCTGTTTAATCGCTTTCAAACCTACTCTCTAAGGGGTTTTTCGGGGTGCTGAACACGAATCTGAAGTCCTTTTTTCGATAAAACGCTTCCTTCATGGTTATTTTCGCGTTTTTTCATCAAAATTGCTCAAAAATAAACTCTGTTTAATCGCTTTCAAACCTACTCTCTAAGGGGTTTTTCGGGGTGCTGAACACGAATCTGAAGTCCTTTTTTCGATAAAACGCTTCCTTCATGGTTATTTTCGCGTTTTTTCATCAAAATTGCTCAAAAATAAACTCTGTTTAATCGCTTTCAAACCTACTCTCTAAGGGGTTTTTCGGGGTGCTGAACACGAATCTGAAGTCCTTTTTTCGATAAAACGCTTCCTTCATGGTTATTTTCGCGTTTTTTCATCAAAATTGCTCAAAAATAAACTCTGTTTAATCGCTTTCAAACCTACTCTCTAAGGGGTTTTTCGGGGTGCTGAACACGAATCTGAAGTCCTTTTTTCGATAAAACGCTTCCTTCATGGTTATTTTCGCGTTTTTTCATCAAAATTGCTCAAAAATAAACTCTGTTTAATCGCTTTCAAACCTACTCTCTAAGGGGTTTTCGGGGTGCTGAACACGAATCTGAAGTCCTTTTTTCGATAAAACGCTTCCTTCATGGTTATTTTCGCGTTTTTTCATCAAAATTGCTCAAAAATAAACTCTGTTTAATCGCTTTCAAACCTACCTCTAAGGGGTTTTTCGGGGTGCTGAACACGAATCTGAAGTCCTTTTTTCGATAAAACGCTTCCTTCATGGTTATTTTCGCGTTTTTTCATCAAAATTGCTCAAAAATAAACTCTGTTTAATCGCTTTCAAACCTACTCTCTAAGGGGTTTTTCGGGGTGCTGAACACGAATCTGAAGTCCTTTTTTCGATAAAACGCTTCCTTCATGGTTATTTTCGCGTTTTTTCATCAAAATTGCTCAAAAATAAACTCTGTTTAATCGCTTTCAAACCTACTCTCTAAGGGGTTTTTCGGGGTGCTGAACACGAATCTGAAGTCCTTTTTTCGATAAAACGCTTCCTTCATGGTTATTTTCGCGTTTTTTCATCAAAATTGCTCAAAAATAAACTCTGTTTAATCGCTTTCAAACCTACTCTCTAAGGGGTTTTTCGGGGTGCTGAACACGAATCTGAAGTCCTTTTTTCGATAAAACGCTTCCTTCATGGTTATTTTCGCGTTTTTTCATCAAAATTGCTCAAAAATAAACTCTGTTTAATCGCTTTCAAACCTACTCTCTAAGGGGTTTTTCGGGGTGCTGAACACGAATCTGAAGTCCTTTTTTCGATAAAACGCTTCCTTCATGGTTATTTTCGCGTTTTTTCATCAAAATTGCTCAAAAATAAACTCTGTTTAATCGCTTTCAAACCTACTCTCTAAGGGGTTTTTCGGGGTGCTGAACACGAATCTGAAGTCCTTTTTTCGATAAAACGCTTCCTTCATGGTTATTTTCGCGTTTTTTCATCAAAATTGCTCAAAAATAAACTCTGTTTAATCGCTTTCAAACCTACTCTCTAAGGGGTTTTTCGGGGTGCTGAACACGAATCTGAAGTCCTTTTTTCGATAAAACGCTTCCTTCATGGTTATTTTCGCGTTTTTTCATCAAAATTGCTCAAAAATAAACTCTGTTTAATCGCTTTCAAACCTACTCTCTAAGGGGTTTTTCGGGGTGCTGAACACGAATCTGAAGTCCTTTTTTCGATAAAACGCTTCCTTCATGGTTATTTTCGCGTTTTTTCATCAAAATTGCTCAAAAATAAACTCTGTTTAATCGCTTTCAAACCTACTCTCTAAGGGGTTTTTCGGGGTGCTGAACACGAATCTGAAGTCCTTTTTTCGATAAAACGCTTCCTTCATGGTTATTTTCGCGTTTTTTCATCAAAATTGCTCAAAAATAAACTCTGTTTAATCGCTTTCAAACCTACTCTCTAAGGGGTTTTTCGGGGTGCTGAACACGAATCTGAAGTCCTTTTTTCGATAAAACGCTTCCTTCATGGTTATTTTCGCGTTTTTTCATCAAAATTGCTCAAAAATAAACTCTGTTTAATCGCTTTCAAACCTACTCTCTAAGGGGTTTTTCGGGGTGCTGAACACGAATCTGAAGTCCTTTTTTCGATAAAACGCTTCCTTCATGGTTATTTTCGCGTTTTTTCATCAAAATTGCTCAAAAATAAACTCTGTTTAATCGCTTTCAAACCTACTCTCTAAGGGGTTTTTCGGGGTGCTGAACACGAATCTGAAGTCCTTTTTTCGATAAAACGCTTCCTTCATGGTTATTTTCGCGTTTTTTCATCAAAATTGCTCAAAAATAAACTCTGTTTAATCGCTTTCAAACCTACTCTCTAAGGGGTTTTTCGGGGTGCTGAACACGAATCTGAAGTCCTTTTTTCGATAAAACGCTTCCTTCATGGTTATTTTCGCGTTTTTTCATCAAAATTGCTCAAAAATAAACTCTGTTTAATCGCTTTCAAACCTACTCTCTAAGGGGTTTTTCGGGGTGCTGAACACGAATCTGAAGTCCTTTTTTCGATAAAACGCTTCCTTCATGGTTATTTTCGCGTTTTTTCATCAAAATTGCTCAAAAATAAACTCTGTTTAATCGCTTTCAAACCTACTCTCTAAGGGGTTTTTCGGGGTGCTGAACACGAATCTGAAGTCCTTTTTTCGATAAAACGCTTCCTTCATGGTTATTTTCGCGTTTTTTCATCAAAATTGCTCAAAAATAAACTCTGTTTAATCGCTTTCAAACCTACTCTCTAAGGGGTTTTTCGGGGTGCTGAACACGAATCTGAAGTCCTTTTTTCGATAAAACGCTTCCTTCATGGTTATTTTCGCGTTTTTTCATCAAAATTGCTCAAAAATAAACTCTGTTTAATCGCTTTCAAACCTACTCTCTAAGGGGTTTTTCGGGGTGCTGAACACGAATCTGAAGTCCTTTTTTCGATAAAACGCTTCCTTCATGGTTATTTTCGCGTTTTTTCATCAAAATTGCTCAAAAATAAACTCTGTTTAATCGCTTTCAAACCTACTCTCTAAGGGGTTTTTCGGGGTGCTGAACACGAATCTGAAGTCCTTTTTTCGATAAAACGCTTCCTTCATGGTTATTTTCGCGTTTTTTCATCAAAATTGCTCAAAAATAAACTCTGTTTAATCGCTTTCAAACCTACTCTCTAAGGGGTTTTTCGGGGTGCTGAACACGAATCTGAAGTCCTTTTTTCGATAAAACGCTTCCTTCATGGTTATTTTCGCGTTTTTTCATCAAAATTGCTCAAAAATAAACTCTGTTTAATCGCTTTCAAACCTACTCTCTAAGGGGTTTTTCGGGGTGCTGAACACGAATCTGAAGTCCTTTTTTCGATAAAACGCTTCCTTCATGGTTATTTTCGCGTTTTTTCATCAAAATTGCTCAAAAATAAACTCTGTTTAATCGCTTTCAAACCTACTCTCTAAGGGGTTTTTCGGGGTGCTGAACACGAATCTGAAGTCCTTTTTTCGATAAAACGCTTCCTTCATGGTTATTTTCGCGTTTTTTCATCAAAATTGCTCAAAAATAAACTCTGTTTAATCGCTTTCAAACCTACTCTCTAAGGGGTTTTTCGGGGTGCTGAACACGAATCTGAAGTCCTTTTTTCGATAAAACGCTTCCTTCATGGTTATTTTCGCGTTTTTTCATCAAAATTGCTCAAAAATAAACTCTGTTTAATCGCTTTCAAACCTACTCTCTAAGGGGTTTTTCGGGGTGCTGAACACGAATCTGAAGTCCTTTTTTCGATAAAACGCTTCCTTCATGGTTATTTTCGCGTTTTTTCATCAAAATTGCTCAAAAATAAACTCTGTTTAATCGCTTTCAAACCTACTCTCTAAGGGGTTTTTCGGGGTGCTGAACACGAATCTGAAGTCCTTTTTTCGATAAAACGCTTCCTTCATGGTTATTTTCGCGTTTTTTCATCAAAATTGCTCAAAAATAAACTCTGTTTAATCGCTTTCAAACCTACTCTCTAAGGGGTTTTTCGGGGTGCTGAACACGAATCTGAAGTCCTTTTTTCGATAAAACGCTTCCTTCATGGTTATTTTCGCGTTTTTTCATCAAAATTGCTCAAAAATAAACTCTGTTTAATCGCTTTCAAACCTACTCTCTAAGGGGTTTTTCGGGTTGCTGAACACGAATCTGAAGTCCTTTTTTCGATAAAACGCTTCCTTCATGGTTATTTTCGCGTTTTTTCATCAAAATTGCTCAAAAATAAACTCTGTTTAATCGCTTTCAAACCTACTCTCTAAGGGGTTTTTCGGGGTGCTGAACACGAATCTGAAGTCCTTTTTTCGATAAAACGCTTCCTTCATGGTTATTTTCGCGTTTTTTCATCAAAATTGCTCAAAAATAAACTCTGTTTAATCGCTTTCAAACCTACTCTCTAAGGGGTTTTTCGGGGTGCTGAACACGAATCTGAAGTCCTTTTTTCGATAAAACGCTTCCTTCATGGTTATTTTCGCGTTTTTTCATCAAAATTGCTCAAAAATAAACTCTGTTTAATCGCTTTCAAACCTACTCTCTAAGGGGTTTTTCGGGGTGCTGAACACGAATCTGAAGTCCTTTTTTCGATAAAACGCTTCCTTCATGGTTATTTTCGCGTTTTTTCATCAAAATTGCTCAAAAATAAACTCTGTTTAATCGCTTTCAAACCTACTCTCTAAGGGGTTTTTCGGGGTGCTGAACACGAATCTGAAGTCCTTTTTTCGATAAAACGCTTCCTTCATGGTTATTTTCGCGTTTTTTCATCAAAATTGCTCAAAAATAAACTCTGTTTAATCGCTTTCAAACCTACTCTCTAAGGGGTTTTTCGGGGTGCTGAACACGAATCTGAAGTCCTTTTTTCGATAAAACGCTTCCTTCATGGTTATTTTCGCGTTTTTTCATCAAAATTGCTCAAAAATAACTCTGTTTAATCGCTTTCAAACCTACTCTCTAAGGGGTTTTTCGGGGTGCTGAACACGAATCTGAAGTCCTTTTTTCGATAAAACGCTTCCTTCATGGTTATTTTCGCGTTTTTTCATCAAAATTGCTCAAAAATAAACTCTGTTTAATCGCTTTCAAACCTACTCTCTAAGGGGTTTTTCGGGGTGCTGAACACGAATCTGAAGTCCTTTTTTCGATAAAACGCTTCCTTCATGGTTATTTTCGCGTTTTTTCATCAAAATTGCTCAAAAATAAACTCTGTTTAATCGCTTTCAAACCTACTCTCTAAGGGGTTTTTCGGGGTGCTGAACACGAATCTGAAGTCCTTTTTTCGATAAAACGCTTCCTTCATGGTTATTTTCGCGTTTTTTCATCAAAATTGCTCAAAAATAAACTCTGTTTAATCGCTTTCAAACCTACTCTCTAAGGGGTTTTTCGGGGTGCTGAACACGAATCTGAAGTCCTTTTTTCGATAAAACGCTTCCTTCATGGTTATTTTCGCGTTTTTTCATCAAAATTGCTCAAAAATAAACTCTGTTTAATCGCTTTCAAACCTACTCTCTAAGGGGTTTTTCGGGGTGCTGAACACGAATCTGAAGTCCTTTTTTCGATAAAACGCTTCCTTCATGGTTATTTTCGCGTTTTTTCATCAAAATTGCTCAAAAATAAACTCTGTTTAATCGCTTTCAAACCTACTCTCTAAGGGGTTTTTCGGGGTGCTGAACACGAATCTGAAGTCCTTTTTTCGATAAAACGCTTCCTTCATGGTTATTTTCGCGTTTTTTCATCAAAATTGCTCAAAAATTAACTCTGTTTAATCGCTTTCAAACCTACTCTCTAAGGGGTTTTTCGGGTTGCTGAACACGAATCTGAAGTCCTTTTTTCGATAAAACGCTTCCTTCATGGTTATTTTCGCGTTTTTTCATCAAAATTGCTCAAAAATAAAACTCTGTTTAATCGCTTTCAAACCTACTCTCTAAGGGGTTTTTCGGGGTGCTGAACACGAATCTGAAGTCCTTTTTTCGATAAAACGCTTCCTTCATGGTTATTTTCGCGTTTTTTCATCAAAATTGCTCAAAAAAAACTTTGTTCAATCGCTTTCAAACCCGAAAAACCCCTTAGAGAGTAGGTTTGAAAGCGATTAAACAGAGTTTATTTTTGAGCAATTTTGATGAAAAAACGTGAAAATAACCATGAAGGAAGCGTTTTATCGAAAAAAGGACTTCAGATTCGTGTTCAGCACCCCGAAAAACCCTTAGAGAGTAGGTTTGAAAGCGATTAAACAGAGTTTATTTTTGAGCAATTTTGATGAAAAAACGCGAAAATAACCATGAAGGAAGCGTTTTATCGAAAAAAGGACTTCAGATTCGTGTTCAGCACCCCGAAAAACCCCTTAGAGAGTAGGTTTGAAAGCGATTAAACAGAGTTTATTTTTGAGCAATTTTGATGAAAAAACGCGAAAATAACCATGAAGGAAGCGTTTTATCGAAAAAAGGACTTGAGATTCGTGATTATTACCAGTCAATTGAATTGAATTGAATTGAATCGAATTCGAGGTTGTATTGAAAACTTTACCTGACTCCATATTTCCATTTGTCATGCCTGCCATCTATTGAGTC
>JAVIWC010000225.1:0-16662 GCA_031894815.1 Creontiades dilutus
AAAATTTTTGAGCTTTTATGAAAAACGCGAAAATCCCGAAGGAACTTTTTTGAAAAAGGTTGAAGGTTACAGAGAAATTTTAGATTTTGAAAGGGGAAAAAAGGAAATTTTTGAGAATTTTATGAAAAACGGAAAAAAAACCGAAAAGGGGGTTTTTTTTTGAAAAACCTTGAATTCTTTGAGAAAAAAATTTTGGGGATTTTTTAAAGGGGAAAAAAGAGAAAATTTTTGGGGAAATAAAAAAAGGAAAAAACCGAAAACTTTTTTAAAAGGTTGAAGGTTACAGAAAATTTTTAGATTTTGAAAGGGGAAAAAAAATAATTTTTAGAATTTTATGAAAAACGGAAAATAACCGAAAACTTTTTTGAAAAAGGTTGAAGGTTACAGAAATTAGAATGGGGGAAAAGGGAAAAAAGAAAATTTTTTTCAAAAAAAATCGCGAAAAAACCCCGGGGAAAGGTTTTGAAAGGATTCGAATTTTTAGCAGAAAACCCCGAATAACCATGAAGGAAGTGTTTTATCGAAAAACGGACTTCGAATTCGTGTTCAGCACCCCGAAAACCCCTTAGAGAGTAGGTTTGAAAGGGATTAAACAGAGATAATTTTTGAGCAATTTTGATGAAAAATCGCGAAAATAACCATGAAGGAAGCGTTTTATCGAAAAACGGACTTCGAATTCGTGTTCAGCACCCCGAAAACCCCTTAGAGAGTAGGTTTGAAAGGGATTAAACAGAGATAATTTTTGAGCAATTTTGATGAAAAATCGCGAAAATAACCATGAAGGAAGCGTTTTATCGAAAAACGGACTTCGAATTCGTGTTCAGCACCCCGAAAACCCCTTAGAGAGTAGGTTTGAAAGGGATTAAACAGAGATAATTTTTGAGCAATTTTGATGAAAAATCGCGAAAATAACCATGAAGGAAGCGTTTTATCGAAAAACGGACTTCGAATTCGTGTTCAGCACCCCGAAAAACCCCTTAGAGAGTAGGTTTGAAAGGGATTAAACAGAGATAATTTTTGAGCAATTTTGATGAAAAATCGCGAAAATAACCATGAAGGAAGCGTTTTATCGAAAAACGGACTTCGAATTCGTGTTCAGCACCCCGAAAAACCCCTTAGAGAGTAGGTTTGAAAGGGATTAAACAGAGATAATTTTTGAGCAATTTTGATGAAAAATCGCGAAAATAACCATGAAGGAAGCGTTTTATCGAAAAACGGACTTCGAATTCGTGTTCAGCACCCCGAAAAACCCCTTAGAGAGTAGGTTTGAAAGGGATTAAACAGAGATAATTTTTGAGCAATTTTGATGAAAAATCGCGAAAATAACCATGAAGGAAGCGTTTTATCGAAAAACGGACTTCGAATTCGTGTTCAGCACCCCGAAAAACCCCTTAGAGAGTAGGTTTGAAAGGGATTAAACAGAGATAATTTTTGAGCAATTTTGATGAAAAATCGCGAAAATAACCATGAAGGAAGCGTTTTATCGAAAAACGGACTTCGAATTCGTGTTCAGCACCCCGAAAAACCCCTTAGAGAGTAGGTTTGAAAGGGATTAAACAGAGATAATTTTTGAGCAATTTTGATGAAAAATCGCGAAAATAACCATGAAGGAAGCGTTTTATCGAAAAACGGACTTCGAATTCGTGTTCAGCACCCCGAAAAACCCCTTAGAGAGTAGGTTTGAAAGGGATTAAACAGAGATAATTTTTGAGCAATTTTGATGAAAAATCGCGAAAATAACCATGAAGGAAGCGTTTTATCGAAAAACGGACTTCGAATTCGTGTTCAGCACCCCGAAAAACCCCTTAGAGAGTAGGTTTGAAAGGGATTAAACAGAGATAATTTTTGAGCAATTTTGATGAAAAATCGCGAAAATAACCATGAAGGAAGCGTTTTATCGAAAAACGGACTTCAGAATTCGTGTTCAGCACCCCGAAAAACCCCTTAGAGAGTAGGTTTGAAAGGGATTAAACAGAGATAATTTTTGAGCAATTTTGATGAAAAATCGCGAAAATAACCATGAAGGAAGCGTTTTATCGAAAAACGGACTTCGAATTCGTGTTCAGCACCCCGAAAAACCCCTTAGAGAGTAGGTTTGAAAGGGATTAAACAGAGATAATTTTTGAGCAATTTTGATGAAAAATCGCGAAAATAACCATGAAGGAAGCGTTTTATCGAAAAACGGACTTCGAATTCGTGTTCAGCACCCCGAAAAACCCCTTAGAGAGTAGGTTTGAAAGGGATTAAACAGAGATAATTTTTGAGCAATTTTGATGAAAAATCGCGAAAATAACCATGAAGGAAGCGTTTTATCGAAAAACGGACTTCGAATTCGTGTTCAGCACCCCGAAAAACCCCTTAGAGAGTAGGTTTGAAAGGGATTAAACAGAGATAATTTTTGAGCAATTTTGATGAAAAATCGCGAAAATAACCATGAAGGAAGCGTTTTATCGAAAAACGGACTTCGAATTCGTGTTCAGCACCCCGAAAAACCCCTTAGAGAGTAGGTTTGAAAGGGATTAAACAGAGATAATTTTTGAGCAATTTTGATGAAAAATCGCGAAAATAACCATGAAGGAAGCGTTTTATCGCGAAAAACATGAAGGAAGCGTTTTATCGAAAACGGACTTCGAATTCGTGTTCAGCACCCCGAAAACCCCTTAGAGAGTAGGTTTGAAAGGGATTAAACAGAGATAATTTTTGAGCAATTTTGATGAAAAATCGCGAAAATAACCATGAAGGAAGCGTTTTATCGAAAAACGGACTTCGAATTCGTGTTCAGCACCCCCGAAAAACCCCTTAGAGAGTAGGTTTGAAAGGGATTAAACAGAGATAATTTTTGAGCAATTTTGATGAAAAATCGCGAAAATAACCATGAAGGAAGCGTTTTATCGAAAAACGGACTTCGAATTCGTGTTCAGCACCCCGAAAAACCCCTTAGAGAGTAGGTTTGAAAGGGATTAAACAGAGATAATTTTTGAGCAATTTTGATGAAAAATCGCGAAAATAACCATGAAGGAAGCGTTTTATCGAAAAACGGACTTCGAATTCGTGTTCAGCACCCCGAAAAACCCCTTAGAGAGTAGGTTTGAAAGGGATTAAACAGAGATAATTTTTGAGCAATTTTGATGAAAAATCGCGAAAATAACCATGAAGGAAGCGTTTTATCGAAAAACGGACTTCGAATTCGTGTTCAGCACCGAAAACCCCTTAGAGAGTAGGTTTGAAAGGGATTAAACAGAGATAATTTTTGAGCAATTTTGATGAAAAATCGCGAAAATAACCATGAAGGAAGCGTTTTATCGAAAAACGGACTTCGAATTCGTGTTCAGCACCCCGAAAAACCCCTTAGAGAGTAGGTTTGAAAGGGATTAAACAGAGATAATTTTTGAGCAATTTTGATGAAAAATCGCGAAAATAACCATGAAGGAAGCGTTTTATCGAAAACGGACTTCGAATTCGTGTTCAGCACCCCGAAAAAACCCCTTAGAGAGTAGGTTTGAAAGGGATTAAACAGAGATAATTTTTGAGCAATTTTGATGAAAAATCGCGAAAATAACCATGAAGGAAGCGTTTTATCGAAAAACGGACTTCGAATTCGTGTTCAGCACCCCGAAAACCCCTTAGAGAGTAGGTTTGAAAGGGATTAAACAGAGATAATTTTTGAGCAATTTTGATGAAAAATCGCGAAAATAACCATGAAGGAAGCGTTTTATCGAAAAACGGACTTCGAATTCGTGTTCAGCACCCCGAAAACCCCTTAGAGAGTAGGTTTGAAAGGATTAAACAGAGATAATTTTTGAGCAATTTTGATGAAAAATCGCGAAAATAACCATGAAGGAAGCGTTTTATCGAAAAACGGACTTCGAATTCGTGTTCAGCACCCCGAAAACCCCTTAGAGAGTAGGTTTGAAAGGGATTAAACAGAGATAATTTTTGAGCAATTTTGATGAAAAATCGCGAAAATAACCATGAAGGAAGCGTTTTATCGAAAAACGGACTTCGAATTCGTGTTCAGCACCCCGAAAAACCCCTTAGAGAGTAGGTTTGAAAGGGATTAAACAGAGATAATTTTTGAGCAATTTTGATGAAAAATCGCGAAAATAACCATGAAGGAAGCGTTTTATCGAAAAACGGACTTCGAATTCGTGTTCAGCACCCCGAAAAACCCCTTAGAGAGTAGGTTTGAAAGGGATTAAACAGAGATAATTTTTGAGCAATTTTGATGAAAAATCGCGAAAATAACCATGAAGGAAGCGTTTTATCGAAAAACGGACTTCGAATTCGTGTTCAGCACCCCGAAAAACCCCTTAGAGAGTAGGTTTGAAAGGGATTAAACAGAGATAATTTTTGAGCAATTTTGATGAAAAATCGCGAAAATAACCATGAAGGAAGCGTTTTATCGAAAAACGGACTTCGAATTCGTGTTCAGCACCCCGAAAAACCCCTTAGAGAGTAGGTTTGAAAGGGATTAAACACAGATAATTTTTGAGCAATTTTGATGAAAAATCGCGAAAATAACCATGAAGGAAGCGTTTTATCGAAAAACGGACTTCGAATTCGTGTTCAGCACCCCGAAAAACCCCTTAGAGAGTAGGTTTGAAAGGGATTAAACAGAGATAATTTTTGAGCAATTTTGATGAAAAATCGCGAAAATAACCATGAAGGAAGCGTTTTATCGAAAAACGGACTTCGAATTCGTGTTCAGCACCCCGAAAAACCCCTTAGAGAGTAGGTTTGAAAGGGATTAAACAGAGATAATTTTTGAGCAATTTTGATGAAAAATCGCGAAAATAACCATGAAGGAAGCGTTTTATCGAAAAACGGACTTCGAATTCGTGTTCAGCACCCCGAAAAACCCCTTAGAGAGTAGGTTTGAAAGGGATTAAACACAGATAATTTTTGAGCAATTTTGATGAAAAATCGCGAAAATAACCATGAAGGAAGCGTTTTATCGAAAAACGGACTTCGAATTCGTGTTCAGCACCCCGAAAACCCCTTAGAGAGTAGGTTTGAAAGGGATTAAACAGAGATAATTTTTGAGCAATTTTGATGAAAAATCGCGAAAATAACCATGAAGGAAGCGTTTTATCGAAAAACGGACTTCGAATTCGTGTTCAGCACCCCGAAAACCCCTTAGAGAGTAGGTTTGAAAGGGATTAAACAGAGATAATTTTTGAGCAATTTTGATGAAAAATCGCGAAAATAACCATGAAAAGCGTTTTATCGAAAAACGGACTTCGAAAACCCCGAAAACTTAGAGAGTAGGTTTGAAAGGGATTAAACAGAGATAATTTTTGAGCAATTTTGATGAAAAATCGCGAAAATAACCATGAAGGAAGCGTTTTATCGAAAAACGGTCGAATTCGTGTTCAGCACCCCGAAAACCCCTTAGAGAGTAGGTTTGAAAGGGATTAAACAGAGATAATTTTTGAGCAATTTTGATGAAAAATCGCGAAAATAACCATGAAGGAAGCGTTTTATCGAAAAACGGACTTCGAATTCGTGTTCAGCACCCCGAAAAACCCCTTAGAGAGTAGGTTTGAAAGGGATTAAACAGAGATAATTTTTGAGCAATTTTGATGAAAAATCGCGAAAATAACCATGAAGGAAGCGTTTTATCGAAAAACGGACTTCGAATTCGTGTTCAGCACCCCGAAAACCCCTTAGAGAGTAGGTTTGAAAGGGATTAAACAGAGATAATTTTTGAGCAATTTTGATGAAAAATCGCGAAAATAACCATGAAGGAAGCGTTTTATCGAAAAACGGACTTCGAATTCGTGTTCAGCACCCCGAAAACCCCTTAGAGAGTAGGTTTGAAAGGGATTAAACAGAGATAATTTTTGAGCAATTTTGATGAAAAATCGCGAAAATAACCATGAAGGAAGCGTTTTATCGAAAAACGGACTTCGAATTCGTGTTCAGCACCCCGAAAACCCCTTAGAGAGTAGGTTTGAAAGGGATTAAACAGAGATAATTTTTGAGCAATTTTGATGAAAAATCGCGAAAATAACCATGAAGGAAGCGTTTTATCGAAAAACGGACTTCGAATTCGTGTTCAGCACCCCGAAAACCCCTTAGAGAGTAGGTTTGAAAGGGATTAAACAGAGATAATTTTTGAGCAATTTTGATGAAAATCGCGAAAATAACCATGAAGGAAGCGTTTTATCGAAAAACGGGACTTCGAATTCAGATAATTTTTGAGCAATTTTGATGAAAAATCGCGAAAATAACCATGAAGGAAGCGTTTTATCGAAAAACGGACTTCGAATTCGTGTTCAGCACCCCGAAAAACCCCTTAGAGAGTAGGTTTGAAAGGGATTAAACAGAGATAATTTTTGAGCAATTTTGATGAAAAATCGCGAAAATAACCATGAAGGAAGCGTTTTATCGAAAAACGGACTTCGAATTCGTGTTCAGCACCCCGAAAAACCCCTTAGAGAGTAGGTTTGAAAGGGATTAAACAGAGATAATTTTTGAGCAATTTTGATGAAAAATCGCGAAAATAACCATGAAGAAGCGTTTTATCGAAAAACGGACTTCGAATTCGTGTTCAGCACCCCGAAAAACCCCTTAGAGTAGGTTTGAAAGGGATTAAACAGAGATAATTTTTGAGCAATTTTGATGAAAAATCGCGAAAATAACCATGAAGGAAGCGTTTTATCGAAAAACGGACTTCGAATTCGTGTTCAGCACCCCGAAAAACCCCTTAGAGAGTAGGTTTGAAAGGGATTAAACAGAGATAATTTTTGAGCAATTTTGATGAAAAATCGCGAAAATAACCATGAAGGAAGCGTTTTATCGAAAAACGGACTTCGAATTCGTGTTCAGCACCCCGAAAAACCCCTTAGAGAGTAGGTTTGAAAGGGATTAAACAGAGATAATTTTTGAGCAATTTTGATGAAAAATCGCGAAAATAACCATGAAGGAAGCGTTTTATCGAAAAACGGACTTCGAATTCGTGTTCAGCACCCCGAAAAACCCCTTAGAGAGTAGGTTTGAAAGGGATTAAACAGAGATAATTTTTGAGCAATTTTGATGAAAAATCGCGAAAATAACCATGAAGGAAGCGTTTTATCGAAAAACGGACTTCGAATTCGTGTTCAGCACCCCGAAAAACCCCTTAGAGAGTAGGTTTGAAAGGGATTAAACAGAGATAATTTTTGAGCAATTTTGATGAAAAATCGCGAAAATAACCATGAAGGAAGCGTTTTATCGAAAAACGGACTTCGAATTCGTGTTCAGCACCCCGAAAAACCCCTTAGAGAGTAGGTTTGAAAGGGATTAAACAGAGATAATTTTTGAGCAATTTTGATGAAAAATCGCGAAAATAACCATGAAGGAAGCGTTTTATCGAAAAACGGACTTCGAATTCGTGTTCAGCACCCCGAAAAACCCCTTAGAGAGTAGGTTTGAAAGGGATTAAACAGAGATAATTTTTGAGCAATTTTGATGAAAAATCGCGAAAATAACCATGAAGGAAGCGTTTTATCGAAAAACGGACTTCGAATTCGTGTTCAGCACCCCGAAAAACCCCTTAGAGAGTAGGTTTGAAAGGGATTAAACAGAGATAATTTTTGAGCAATTTTGATGAAAAATCGCGAAAATAACCATGAAGGAAGCGTTTTATCGAAAAACGGACTTCGAATTCGTGTTCAGCACCCCGAAAAACCCCTTAGAGAGTAGGTTTGAAAGGGATTAAACAGAGATAATTTTTGAGCAATTTTGATGAAAAATCGCGAAAATAACCATGAAGGAAGCGTTTTATCGAAAAACGGACTTCGAATTCGTGTTCAGCACCCCGAAAAACCCCTTAGAGAGTAGGTTTGAAAGGGATTAAACAGAGATAATTTTTGAGCAATTTTGATGAAAAATCGCGAAAATAACCATGAAGGAAGCGTTTTATCGAAAAACGGACTTCGAATTCGTGTTCAGCACCCCGAAAAACCCCTTAGAGAGTAGGTTTGAAAGGGATTAAACAGAGATAATTTTTGAGCAATTTTGATGAAAAATCGCGAAAATAACCATGAAGGAAGCGTTTTATCGAAAAACGGACTTCGAATTCGTGTTCAGCACCCCGAAAAACCCCTTAGAGAGTAGGTTTGAAAGGGATTAAACAGAGATAATTTTTGAGCAATTTTGATGAAAAATCGCGAAAATAACCATGAAGGAAGCGTTTTATCGAAAAACGGACTTCGAATTCGTGTTCAGCACCCCGAAAAACCCCTTAGAGAGTAGGTTTGAAAGGGATTAAACAGAGATAATTTTTGAGCAATTTTGATGAAAAATCGCGAAAATAACCATGAAGGAAGCGTTTTATCGAAAAACGGACTTCGAATTCGTGTTCAGCACCCCGAAAAACCCCTTAGAGAGTAGGTTTGAAAGGGATTAAACAGAGATAATTTTTGAGCAATTTTGATGAAAAATCGCGAAAATAACCATGAAGGAAGCGTTTTATCGAAAAACGGACTTCGAATTCGTGTTCAGCACCCCGAAAAACCCCTTAGAGAGTAGGTTTGAAAGGGATTAAACAGAGATAATTTTTGAGCAATTTTGATGAAAAATCGCGAAAATAACCATGAAGGAAGCGTTTTATCGAAAAACGGACTTCGAATTCGTGTTCAGCACCCCGAAAAACCCCTTAGAGAGTAGGTTTGAAAGGGATTAAACAGAGATAATTTTTGAGCAATTTTGATGAAAAATCGCGAAAATAACCATGAAGGAAGCGTTTTATCGAAAAACGGACTTCGAATTCGTGTTCAGCACCCCGAAAAACCCCTTAGAGAGTAGGTTTGAAAGGGATTAAACAGAGATAATTTTTGAGCAATTTTGATGAAAAATCGCGAAAATAACCATGAAGGAAGCGTTTTATCGAAAAACGGACTTCGAATTCGTGTTCAGCACCCCGAAAAACCCCTTAGAGAGTAGGTTTGAAAGGGATTAAACAGAGATAATTTTTGAGCAATTTTGATGAAAAATCGCGAAAATAACCATGAAGGAAGCGTTTTATCGAAAAACGGACTTCGAATTCGTGTTCAGCACCCCGAAAAACCCCTTAGAGAGTAGGTTTGAAAGGGATTAAACAGAGATAATTTTTGAGCAATTAGGGATTAAACAGAGATAATTTTTGAGCAATTTTGATGAAAAATCGCGAAAATAACCATGAAGGAAGCGTTTTATCGAAAAACGGACTTCGAATTCGTGTTCAGCACCCCGAAAAACCCCTTAGAGTAGGTTTGAAAGGGATTAAACAGAGATAATTTTTGAGCAATTTTGATGAAAAATCGCGAAAATAACCATGAAGGAAGCGTTTTATCGAAAAACGGACTTCGAATTCGTGTTCAGCACCCCGAAAAACCCCTTAGAGAGTAGGTTTGAAAGGGATTAAACAGAGATAATTTTTGAGCAATTTTGATGAAAAATCGCGAAAATAACCATGAAGGAAGCGTTTTATCGAAAAACGGACTTCGAATTCGTGTTCAGCACCCCGAAAAACCCCTTAGAGAGTAGGTTTGAAAGGGATTAAACAGAGATAATTTTTGAGCAATTTTGATGAAAAATCGCGAAAATAACCATGAAGGAAGCGTTTTATCGAAAAACGGACTTCGAATTCGTGTTCAGCACCCCGAAAAACCCCTTAGAGAGTAGGTTTGAAAGGGATTAAACAGAGATAATTTTTGAGCAATTTTGATGAAAAATCGCGAAAATAACCATGAAGGAAGCGTTTTATCGAAAAACGGACTTCGAATTCGTGTTCAGCACCCCGAAAAACCCCTTAGAGAGTAGGTTTGAAAGGGATTAAACAGAGATAATTTTTGAGCAATTTTGATGAAAAATCGCGAAAATAACCATGAAGGAAGCGTTTTATCGAAAAACGGACTTCGAATTCGTGTTCAGCACCCCGAAAAACCCCTTAGAGAGTAGGTTTGAAAGGGATTAAACAGAGATAATTTTTGAGCAATTTTGATGAAAAATCGCGAAAATAACCATGAAGGAAGCGTTTTATCGAAAAACGGACTTCGAATTCGTGTTCAGCACCCCGAAAAACCCCTTAGAGAGTAGGTTTGAAAGGGATTAAACAGAGATAATTTTTGAGCAATTTTGATGAAAAATCGCGAAAATAACCATGAAGGAAGCGTTTTATCGAAAAACGGACTTCGAATTCGTGTTCAGCACCCCGAAAAACCCCTTAGAGAGTAGGTTTGAAAGGGATTAAACAGAGATAATTTTTGAGCAATTTTGATGAAAAATCGCGAAAATAACCATGAAGGAAGCGTTTTATCGAAAAACGGACTTCGAATTCGTGTTCAGCACCCCGAAAAACCCCTTAGAGAGTAGGTTTGAAAGGGATTAAACAGAGATAATTTTTGAGCAATTTTGATGAAAAATCGCGAAAATAACCATGAAGGAAGCGTTTTATCGAAAAACGGACTTCGAATTCGTGTTCAGCACCCCGAAAAACCCCTTAGAGAGTAGGTTTGAAAGGGATTAAACAGAGATAATTTTTGAGCAATTTTGATGAAAAATCGCGAAAATAACCATGAAGGAAGCGTTTTATCGAAAAACGGACTTCGAATTCGTGTTCAGCACCCCGAAAAACCCCTTAGAGAGTAGGTTTGAAAGGGATTAAACAGAGATAATTTTTGAGCAATTTTGATGAAAAATCGCGAAAATAACCATGAAGGAAGCGTTTTATCGAAAAACGGACTTCGAATTCGTGTTCAGCACCCCGAAAAACCCCTTAGAGAGTAGGTTTGAAAGGGATTAAACAGAGATAATTTTTGAGCAATTTTGATGAAAAATCGCGAAAATAACCATGAAGGAAGCGTTTTATCGAAAAACGGACTTCGAATTCGTGTTCAGCACCCCGAAAAACCCCTTAGAGAGTAGGTTTGAAAGGGATTAAACAGAGATAATTTTTGAGCAATTTTGATGAAAAATCGCGAAAATAACCATGAAGGAAGCGTTTTATCGAAAAACGGACTTCGAATTCGTGTTCAGCACCCCGAAAAACCCCTTAGAGAGTAGGTTTGAAAGGGATTAAACAGAGATAATTTTTGAGCAATTTTGATGAAAAATCGCGAAAATAACCATGAAGGAAGCGTTTTATCGAAAAACGGACTTCGAATTCGTGTTCAGCACCCCGAAAAACCCCTTAGAGAGTAGGTTTGAAAGGGATTAAACAGAGATAATTTTTGAGCAATTTTGATGAAAAATCGCGAAAATAACCATGAAGGAAGCGTTTTATCGAAAAACGGACTTCGAATTCGTGTTCAGCACCCCGAAAAACCCCTTAGAGAGTAGGTTTGAAAGGGATTAAACAGAGATAATTTTTGAGCAATTTTGATGAAAAATCGCGAAAATAACCATGAAGGAAGCGTTTTATCGAAAAACGGACTTCGAATTCGTGTTCAGCACCCCGAAAAACCCCTTAGAGAGTAGGTTTGAAAGGGATTAAACAGAGATAATTTTTGAGCAATTTTGATGAAAAATCGCGAAAATAACCATGAAGGAAGCGTTTTATCGAAAAACGGACTTCGAATTCGTGTTCAGCACCCCGAAAAACCCCTTAGAGAGTAGGTTTGAAAGGGATTAAACAGAGATAATTTTTGAGCAATTTTGATGAAAAATCGCGAAAATAACCATGAAGGAAGCGTTTTATCGAAAAACGGACTTCGAATTCGTGTTCAGCACCCCGAAAAACCCCTTAGAGAGTAGGTTTGAAAGGGATTAAACAGAGATAATTTTTGAGCAATTTTGATGAAAAATCGCGAAAATAACCATGAAGGAAGCGTTTTATCGAAAAACGGACTTCGAATTCGTGTTCAGCACCCCGAAAAACCCCTTAGAGAGTAGGTTTGAAAGGGATTAAACAGAGATAATTTTTGAGCAATTTTGATGAAAAATCGCGAAAATAACCATGAAGGAAGCGTTTTATCGAAAAACGGACTTCGAATTCGTGTTCAGCACCCCGAAAAACCCCTTAGAGAGTAGGTTTGAAAGGGATTAAACAGAGATAATTTTTGAGCAATTTTGATGAAAAATCGCGAAAATAACCATGAAGGAAGCGTTTTATCGAAAAACGGACTTCGAATTCGTGTTCAGCACCCCGAAAAACCCCTTAGAGAGTAGGTTTGAAAGGGATTAAACAGAGATAATTTTTGAGCAATTTTGATGAAAAATCGCGAAAATAACCATGAAGGAAGCGTTTTATCGAAAAACGGACTTCGAATTCGTGTTCAGCACCCCGAAAAACCCCTTAGAGTAGGTTTGAAAGGGATTAAACAGAGATAATTTTTGAGCAATTTTGATGAAAAATCGCGAAAATAACCATGAAGGAAGCGTTTTATCGAAAAACGGACTTCGAATTCGTGTTCAGCACCCCGAAAAACCCCTTAGAGAGTAGGTTTGAAAGGGATTAAACAGAGATAATTTTTGAGCAATTTTGATGAAAAATCGCGAAAATAACCATGAAGGAAGCGTTTTATCGAAAAACGGACTTCGAATTCGTGTTCAGCACCCCGAAAAACCCCTTAGAGAGTAGGTTTGAAAGGGATTAAACAGAGATAATTTTTGAGCAATTTTGATGAAAAATCGCGAAAATAACCATGAAGGAAGCGTTTTATCGAAAAACGGACTTCGAATTCGTGTTCAGCACCCCGAAAAACCCCTTAGAGAGTAGGTTTGAAAGGGATTAAACAGAGATAATTTTTGAGCAATTTTGATGAAAAATCGCGAAAATAACCATGAAGGAAGCGTTTTATCGAAAAACGGACTTCGAATTCGTGTTCAGCACCCCGAAAAACCCCTTAGAGAGTAGGTTTGAAAGGGATTAAACAGAGATAATTTTTGAGCAATTTTGATGAAAAATCGCGAAAATAACCATGAAGGAAGCGTTTTATCGAAAAACGGACTTCGAATTCGTGTTCAGCACCCCGAAAAACCCCTTAGAGAGTAGGTTTGAAAGGGATTAAACAGAGATAATTTTTGAGCAATTTTGATGAAAAATCGCGAAAATAACCATGAAGGAAGCGTTTTATCGAAAAACGGACTTCGAATTCGTGTTCAGCACCCCGAAAAACCCCTTAGAGAGTAGGTTTGAAAGGGATTAAACAGAGATAATTTTTGAGCAATTTTGATGAAAAATCGCGAAAATAACCATGAAGGAAGCGTTTTATCGAAAAACGGACTTCGAATTCGTGTTCAGCACCCCGAAAAACCCCTTAGAGAGTAGGTTTGAAAGGGATTAAACAGAGATAATTTTTGAGCAATTTTGATGAAAAATCGCGAAAATAACCATGAAGGAAGCGTTTTATCGAAAAACGGACTTCGAATTCGTGTTCAGCACCCCGAAAAACCCCTTAGAGAGTAGGTTTGAAAGGGATTAAACAGAGATAATTTTTGAGCAATTTTGATGAAAAATCGCGAAAATAACCATGAAGGAAGCGTTTTATCGAAAAACGGACTTCGAATTCGTGTTCAGCACCCCGAAAAACCCCTTAGAGAGTAGGTTTGAAAGGGATTAAACAGAGATAATTTTTGAGCAATTTGATGAAAAATCGCGAAAATAACCATGAAGGAAGCGTTTTATCGAAAAACGGACTTCGAATTCGTGTTCAGCACCCCGAAAAACCCCTTAGAGAGTAGGTTTGAAAGGGATTAAACAGAGATAATTTTTGAGCAATTTTGATGAAAAATCGCGAAAATAACCATGAAGGAAGCGTTTTATCGAAAAACGGACTTCGAATTCGTGTTCAGCACCCCGAAAAACCCCTTAGAGTAGGTTTGAAAGGGATTAAACAGAGATAATTTTTGAGCAATTTTGATGAAAAATCGCGAAAATAACCATGAAGGAAGCGTTTTATCGAAAAACGGACTTCGAATTCGTGTTCAGCACCCCGAAAAACCCCTTAGAGAGTAGGTTTGAAAGGGATTAAACAGAGATAATTTTTGAGCAATTTTGATGAAAAATCGCGAAAATAACCATGAAGGAAGCGTTTTATCGAAAAACGGACTTCGAATTCGTGTTCAGCACCCCGAAAAACCCCTTAGAGAGTAGGTTTGAAAGGGATTAAACAGAGATAATTTTTGAGCAATTTTGATGAAAAATCGCGAAAATAACCATGAAGGAAGCGTTTTATCGAAAAACGGACTTCGAATTCGTGTTCAGCACCCCGAAAAACCCCTTAGAGAGTAGGTTTGAAAGGGATTAAACAGAGATAATTTTTGAGCAATTTTGATGAAAAATCGCGAAAATAACCATGAAGGAAGCGTTTTATCGAAAAACGGACTTCGAATTCGTGTTCAGCACCCCGAAAAACCCCTTAGAGAGTAGGTTTGAAAGGGATTAAACAGAGATAATTTTTGAGCAATTTTGATGAAAAATCGCGAAAATAACCATGAAGGAAGCGTTTTATCGAAAAACGGACTTCGAATTCGTGTTCAGCACCCCGAAAAACCCCTTAGAGAGTAGGTTTGAAAGGGATTAAACAGAGATAATTTTTGAGCAATTTTGATGAAAAATCGCGAAAATAACCATGAAGGAAGCGTTTTATCGAAAAACGGACTTCGAATTCGTGTTCAGCACCCCGAAAAACCCCTTAGAGAGTAGGTTTGAAAGGGATTAAACAGAGATAATTTTTGAGCAATTTTGATGAAAAATCGCGAAAATAACCATGAAGGAAGCGTTTTATCGAAAAACGGACTTCGAATTCGTGTTCAGCACCCCGAAAAACCCCTTAGAGAGTAGGTTTGAAAGGGATTAAACAGAGATAATTTTTGAGCAATTTTGATGAAAAATCGCGAAAATAACCATGAAGGAAGCGTTTTATCGAAAAACGGACTTCGAATTCGTGTTCAGCACCCCGAAAAACCCCTTAGAGAGTAGGTTTGAAAGGGATTAAACAGAGATAATTTTTGAGCAATTTTGATGAAAAATCGCGAAAATAACCATGAAGGAAGCGTTTTATCGAAAAACGGACTTCGAATTCGTGTTCAGCACCCCGAAAAACCCCTTAGAGAGTAGGTTTGAAAGGGATTAAACAGAGATAATTTTTGAGCAATTTTGATGAAAAATCGCGAAAATAACCATGAAGGAAGCGTTTTATCGAAAAACGGACTTCGAATTCGTGTTCAGCACCCCGAAAAACCCCTTAGAGAGTAGGTTTGAAAGGGATTAAACAGAGATAATTTTTGAGCAATTTTGATGAAAAATCGCGAAAATAACCATGAAGGAAGCGTTTTATCGAAAAACGGACTTCGAATTCGTGTTCAGCACCCCGAAAAACCCCTTAGAGAGTAGGTTTGAAAGGGATTAAACAGAGATAATTTTTGAGCAATTTTGATGAAAAATTAGAGAGTAGGTTGAAAGGGATTAAACAGAGATAATTTTTGAGCAATTTTGATGAAAAATCGCGAAAATAACCATGAAAGGAAGCGTTTTATCGAAAAACGGACTTCGAATTCGTGTTCAGCACCCCGAAAAACCCCTTAGAAAGTAGTTTTGAAAGGGATTAAACAGAGATAATTTTTGAGCAATTTTGATGAAAAATCGCGAAAATAACCATGAAGGAAGCTTTTTATCGAAAAACGGACTTCAGATTCGTGTTCAACACCCCGAAAAACCCCTATATAGTAGGTTTGAAAGGGATTAAACAGAGATAATTTTTGAGCAATTTTGATGAAAAATGAAAAAAAATGAAGGAAGCGTTTTATCGAAAAACGGACTTCGAATTCATGTTCAGCACCCCGAAAAACCCCTTAGAGTTGGTTTGAAAGGATTAAACAGAGATAATTTTTTGAGCAATTTTGATGAAAAATCGCGAAAATAACCATGAAGGAAGCGTTTTATCGAAAAACGGACTTCGAATTCGTGTTCAGCACCCCGAAAAACCCCTTAGAAAGTAGTTTTGAAAGGGATTAAACAGAGATAATTTTTGAGCAATTTTGATGAGAAATCGCGAAAATAACCATGAAGGAAGCGTTTTATCGAAAAACGGACTTCGAATTCGTGTTCAGCACCCCGAAAAACCCCTTCATAGAGTAGGTTTGAAAGGGATTAAACAGAGATAATTTTTGAGCAATTTTGATGAAAAATCGCGAAAATAACCATGAAGGAAGCGTTTTATCGAAAAACGGACTTCAGATTCGTGTTCAGCACCCCGAAAAACCCCTTAGGGTCTTTTCTTCGAATTCGTGTTCAACACCCCGAAAAACCCCTTAGAGAGTAGGTTTGAAAGGGATTAAACAGAGATAATTTTTGAGCAATTTTGATGAAAAATCGCGAAAATAACCATGAAGGAAGCGTTTTATCGAAAAACGGACTTCGAATTCGTGTTCAGCACCCCGAAAAACCCCTTAGAGAGTAGGTTTGAAAGTTATTAAACAGAGTTTATTTTTGAGCAATTTTGATGAAAAATCGCGAAAATAACCATGAAGGAAGCGTTTTATCGAAAAACGGACTTCGAATTCGTGTTCAGCACCCCGAAAAACCCCTTAGAGAGTAGGTTTGAAAGGGATTAAACAGAGATAATTTTTGAGCAATTTTGATGAAAAATCGCGAAAATAACCATGAAGGAAGCGTTTTATCGAAAAACGGACTTCAGATTCGTGTTCAGCACCCCGAAAAACCCCTTAGAGAGTAGGTTTGGAAGGGATTAAACA
>JAVIWC010000226.1:0-16823 GCA_031894815.1 Creontiades dilutus
CTAACAATAACATTTGAGTTGAGGTGACTGGAAATGGAAAACGCGCGAAACGATCGTTATTTATTGGATGTGTATCCATAAGTATTGGATACACATACTTAAATATAATATAATAACAGGTGAGAAAATTTTAATGTTATTAAGAATGACAATCATAATAGAGAATAAAATACATGTGATAAAAAAGGTCTTAGTGAATATTGACGAATGTTTTGTGCTGTATGCAGGACTGAAGAAGTCTCCATAGCGGGACGAAACGTTTCCGAAAAAGAAAAATAAACCTATTATACGCTCCAATCCGATGTCTTAGGTTGTTTTAGGAAAAAAAGAAATAAAAACGCTGCAAATTCTTTTGCTGGGGTTTGTTATTCAATTGGCTTGCGTTCATGATTTGGATTTCTACTAAGCTTTGGAGTGTGCGTGTTTCACAAGTGATAGAGCGATTATTGAATTTCAGGAGATATGCATAGAGCACGTAAATCTGTTCTCGACCAAAATACCTATTTGGATTGATCAGTTGATCATATTTGTGTGCCTCCTGAAATTCAATAATCGCTCCATCACTTGTGAAACACGCGTAGTAGAAATTCAAATTATGAACGCAAGCCAATTGAATAATAATAAACCCCAGTGAAAGAATTTGCAGCGTTTTTTCTCGTATATTTGGAATCAAAATTTTCAATAGCCTACCAAATTAAAGTCACTTAAGGATTTATCAGCATTAAAGAATACATCTGCCGGGAAATTTTAGGTGTGAACAACATAAAATTTTGATGTACTTAAATAAATAATAAATTTTGATGTATGTTTTTTTATGTACTTGATATTTGTTTTAATAGTTGCGATTTCGAAATCACACTACAGGTTAATTAAACTAGTAGTAACTAATGGCATTAGCGACTCCACCCCACAGCAAAAGTTTTTTGCTTATCGAGGGGTGAACGCATATAGGTATGCGGTATAGCACTCTTTTGTACTATTTTGTATTTGGGTCAATCCGTATGAAGTGGTCTAGAAATAATTTAGTTGGTTGCTTCAACATTTTTGATATTTTTCATGCTTTTGTACTACGAAGTACCACTTACTACAAGTGCACAAATGCATGTCTTTTATTTTTTAAATTTTTAGTTTGCCGTTAGCGGCCATTTTTTTGTAGTAAGAACGCTAATTTTAGGCGATTTTAGAGCTCTGCGGAAACGTATTTAACTCAGCTTCTATTCATCCTAGAACATTGAAACAAAAACCATAATATAATTTTAATAATTTTTATACACATAAATATTGTACTTTTATTCCATTGAAATACAATATAATATTTTATAGTAATCTAAAATATTCAAAATAAGCACTTATACAACCAATAAGGATATGGTTATTTATTGGTCAAACAATACTGGTGTCGTGGTAAATAGTAGTACTCTTTAACATTTCATATCTCTGGAAGTAAAAGAGTCTGCAAAACTAAATTTTTACAGCTTGTTCCTCTCAACTATTGCTAAAAGTGGACAAAATTTCGAATTTTTATTTTCATGCCCAAAAAAGATATTAAACCTCAAACTGTCAAAATTCTAAGAATTTAACATTTTTAAAAATTTATATTTTTAAAACAATGTTAGTCTGCAGCTTGAAACTTTGTGGATTTGGAGCATACATATATACATTTCTAATAAAAAAATAACAGGCAAATTACCTGTTGCCTTGTTAAGAAAATAAATTGTTGAAAGTAGGGTTTTTGATAAAAGAGTAAGTTAAACTTTGAAGAGGTATTTAGATCTTTGGGCCTAGGTTTGAGCAATTAGGTCTAATCAGCTTTATTATAGCTTAGCATTTTCTGAAGACATTGGTTTTTGTTTCAATGTTCCAGGATGAATAGAAGCTGAGTTAAATACGTTTCCGCAGATCTCTAAAATCGCCTAAAATTAGCGTTCTAACTACAGAAAAATGGCCGCCACTGGTAAACAACAAGTACAAAAATTGAACTAAGTGTATTTTTAGACTTGTAACAAGTGCTAGGTACTTTTTTCGGTAAAAATATAAAAAATAATAAAAATATTACAGCAACCTCCTCTGGACCACTTTATATGGATTGACCCATTTTCCGAAAATAAATGGATTATAAAAAAAAATTATACACCATGAAATACTATGTTTTTTTGTTCTTTATTTAACTACCTGCTTTGTATTTGTAGGAATCACAACTTCCGAATTTCTTCGTACTACTACATGAATCGAGTCCTGTTTCGGAACCGAAACAAATTAAGACATTTTAAGAAAATTTGTAGAGCCATTGCCTTAGTTTCATTATCCATGAAAACTCGCTAATAACCGGGACAAATGAAGGGTACTACAGGGCATGAAATCATTGACGGATTAGGCGAAACAGCGGCACATTATTTCGTAAGTAAATTGTTTCCTGCGCGTAAATGCTCCTGCAACTGTTTGGATCTAATTGGATGGTTCGTTAGTTATGGAAGAACGCGAATGAAAGAAACGCATAATCCGTGAGATATTCAGACTTGGTAATCCACCTTCGCTCACAATGAACTCTCATTCCGAGGGAGAGACGTCAGATGAAGTCGGCAGTAAAAGTCGAGTTGATCAAAACATCACGGCCAGAAAGTATTTTAGGCTCATCAATCAATCAATGAATGACTGAATAATTTATACAAGTTGATATGAACTATAAACTTGATATAAAGTATATAGATTTATCTATCGAACCGCCAGCAAAGTACGAGGATTGAAGGTGCGGTGTAATTCGTTACAACAAAGTGTGTTGTTTCTCAGGGTACGGTACTTGGTCCTATCCTCCTTCCACTGTATATTAATGACTTAATGAATACGGGTCTAAGAGGGAGGATTTTTGGTTTCGCTGATGATACAGCACTAGTTTTCTGGCATAACTTTGATGAATAGACCCAGTTAGTAACATACAACTTTGATGAATAGACCCAGTTAGTAAGTTCGGAGCTTTTCATGGTGCATGAATGGTTCGATTTGAACTTCCTGAGGCTAAACATATCCAGGACGTCGGTGGTCCGTTGCTCAATATCGAGAACTGCTGCTTATACTAATAATTCTTTTTTGTCAAATACCACGATTATGGTTGTACCAGTTCATCATTGCTCTGTAACTATGAGGCTTTGAAATATAATGAAAGCTGCAAGTACTTGGGAATTATTTTTGAAGGGAATTGGAAGTTCAAGACACATTGGTAACTTAATTAGTAGACTCCGTAAATAGTTTTTTGTTTTTAAAACAGTTAGGAACTTTCTGACTGGATCTCAGCTGCGGACAGTTTATACTACGAAGCTGTATTCCAAATTCAGGGTCTGTAAAGTGAGGAGTATATTAAAAATATTGAAAATTTTTCAATAGAATCTTGCTTAAAGGTCTTATTGCATGGTATCAAAGCTGAACATATGTCTATACTGTCGGGCACTAGAACTTCGGCTACTTCCAATATTGCAACACTTACATTTTTGTTCGATAATCGAATTAATGCCAGTAATTTTTACTCTGCTAAAGCGCTTAAAAAACATTTGCTTCATCTATTCTCAGATGATATGAAAATAGGTTGATCTCTCATGTTGATTTGTCGAGGGCCATAAGGGTTGGTGTAAGATACTACATTATGTATTGTAGTAGGTATTATTAAGTTCTAAGTAAGGACAGGACTCCACCAGGAAAAACAAGTTCTCAATAACTGAACTTAGACCTCGGTGGGCAAGGAAACTTAATATTATTTTGAAGAATAACTAATAATGAGTAGTATGAGCCTCATTCAATTTAATTTCTTATTATTGGTCTCATGTAGTCTTTGGTGTTTTGGGCAATAAATAAATAAATAAACGTAATGTATCCATTGTATTGTCTGATAACGAATGGCGACGATCAAATTTCAAACAAAATCGGGATATGACATACGTTACTGGGTTTTCAGCAAAATCACGTTGGTTTTTGCGTAAAATCCTAGTTCGATTGTTGTTCCTTCAACTTCAATCAGCGTTTAAGACTGATTCGTACAGTTTTCTGAAAATGTCATTGTACGCGATCAAACACTTAACGTGCGTTGTCCCAGAAAACAAATTTTAGTTAGGTGCTTGAGCAGGAGATGAAATTGGACCAACCGCAATGAAATTCACGGACAATTATTTGTACTCATATATTACCTACAATTTTCAGCTACTCAACAGGGTGTCCCAAGTTATGTTCATACAATTGCAAGGGTGCCTATTAGAAAACACTATTTTGAGGCTAAGTTTGTGTTATTTCATTAGTGAGATAATTTTAGAATGTTGGACTTTACAATGACTATTTTGCACGCGAATTGGTTTCTCACTTCACAATTGTAATGAGCACTGAATTTTCTACCAGATAGGCATTAACACATTTTAAACCTTGCATCGGTTGGCAATTTTCTAATCCAAACTTGGTAATTTTTTTTTTTTTTTTTAATTTAAAATGAGAATTTCACCGATTTTCTTTGAAGAAATGCGGTTTTCAGGAAAAACAAACTCTCAGCTTTCCAACGATGAAAGCAAATTTTGATTTAACATTTAATGCTTTGAAGAAAATGACGTTTGAATGGGGAAAAACGTGAATTTATACGGTAAAATCGGTTTTTCACCCAAAATCGACTTGCGACAAAGACTTTAAAAAAAAAAAGTTTCCCGTCGCATTTTATGTATTTTTTTTTTTTTTTTTTGCTGAATCGAATGGAGACTTGCTTCGGCCTCCTAGCTCAACAATTAAGGGATTTTCAGGGGTGAATAACAGTTGAAAATGTCAATTAGCGAGCTACTTTCCACTCATAACTCATGTGGCCTATGATTCAGCCTCTCCGGTTCAGTAAAGTTTTTTCGTTCCAGGAGACTCAAGTTTTTGTGGGACTACGTAGTTCTGGGGAAGTTCTGGTAGTTTGCTCTCTTTATTTAGAATGCAGGAGGCAGCAGCTGGAATTATGTACGGCCTTGTCACTAGAGAAATCTGCAGAGGTTACTTTCAGACGCTAAATTGCTACACAGTTACCGCATTGTTCGCATTGGAGTCCTTAAAGTTTGTAACAAGTAGAATCACCTTAATTACAGATAACCACCATCATCATAAATATACTACCCGTTTGGCTAAAAAATTATGCTCTCCTCTCATACCTCTTTCAAAATGGAATCCGATTTTTTAATGTACTAAACATTCCAATAAAGTCCTGACCTGACAATGCTTTTTATAGAAAATTGAAATGTGTTCTAGTTGAAACCGAACTTTATGGTCTATCAGACTTTTTTAATCTGCAATTTATGTTTCATTTTATTTAAATTCCTTGTGACTGTATTTGTATTTTTTAACCTTGAAAAGGTTTTTGCGATGGGACCAACGCCGAAAAGCGGCAGGAAAAAATGAGACAATAGTAGCACGTATTTTTGACATTGTCTTTGCTATGGCTCACAACCAAATTGTCGTTATGTCACGTTACGTTACGTAACGAAATATGCTCAATGATTATTATGATTCGTAGAAGGTGAGGGTAGGTACCTATAGGATTATAGCTGAAATTTGGCTATATGATTTTATGATTTGACATAGCCTCCTTAGGACGTGAACAATAAGGTGCAGAGGGTTTATTGATCAACTGAGTGGCTCCTGAAGCTAAACTTCTTTCCTATCAACTGTGGAAAGCTGAAATTTGGCTGGTAGCCTCCTTAGGACGTGAACAATAAGTTGTACAGGGTCTTGATCAGCTGAGTGGCTACTGAAGCTAACTTCTTTCATATCAACCGTAGGAAGCTGAAAATTTTCTCGTTAGGACATGAACAACAACGCTACTGAGTAGGTGATGTAGTGCTCGAATACACCAAGAAAATGTCCCAATTTAAGGTGCCAAGCATTTATTTCTTAGAAGTGAGGTAGTTAGGTACCTATATTCCTAAACAGTTGAGTTTACCAAGGTAATTGCTCATCGCATCAACATATGAAAATAGTTGATTTTGTCTACGCAATCAATGGTTAGGATGTACAGTCATGTGAACATATAACATATAACATACCGTTCTTTTACTACCCACGACGATATATGTATGGATGTAAATAATAAATAAAAATATTAGTTTAATTTTGTTTTGCATATTGAAAAAAATGTAATTCACTGAAGACAAGATTGCTAGAAGATGGAAGGGAATAAGGAGGGAGGGGAAAGACATGAAATGTCCTAATGCGTTGCAGACTTGTATGCAAGAATTTTATAAGATACCTACTTCAATTCTTTCATATAATTCTTTGTTTTTATAATGATTTTCACTTACAACCGATCGTTGCTAAAAATTTATTTTCGCCATCTTTCATCGCACAAAAATCGTTCATCACTTTTTGGAAAGCTATAAATTTATTTGACACCAGGCCACATCCCACGCTCCCAATTTCCCCCTCCTTACATCCCGGAGAACCATTGGTTACGAGTTCGTTTTGTTGACAAAACTTCTTATTGGAGTGAAGTTCTGGCATAGTACCTATGATTTTCAGTTACAACCGAACGTTGCTGAAGTACTAATTTTGTGCACATTGTATTCTCTCCTGAAAATGTTTTGCTCAGGCACTTGAATCGTTCTGCCACTGGCCCCCTTCAATTGGTTGGGCAACCATCCTAAATATTCTCGGATTCCCCAAATCGTTTTGGGGTCTCTGGAAATATTCAGGATAGATTGGAAACGTTCCAGGCCAGTAACCGGGGTCAGATCTCTAATAGTACAATACAGTGAGAGTTACAAAAAGGTATCTTATATAATACAGTTATAGAGATGAGAAAAACAGAGCACAAACTTTTTCAAGGTACATCACATTATAGCCATTAGGCTTTAGCGGAAATTCGGGGGTGCAGGGGGCGAAGAAGTTTCATTTTTTAAAATTTCGTTCTGGTATCCATGTATTGACAAACTTCAATCCAAATTTTGAGCAACAGAAATAGAAAATATTTGATTTGACGTAAAAATAAATGTGAAAATATGAGAATTAGCTCCCTATCTCTTCCCAAGGCTTGAACTTTTTCTAGTAGTTTAGTATGGTGATGTTATGATGAATTGAGGTTTTTGAGTCTGAAACCATGGACTCTTAGTAGCCGAAGAAACCCAAAATTCTTTAATGAAAGTTTCTGGGTTGGTAACTTGAAGCATCGGAAAAATAATTAATCATGTCTGTGTCAGCCTTCCCAGACGGCTAATTACATGTATTACCAATAAATCAGCGGAAAGCTCTTTACTCATTTTGTCTCGTATTAGTCACAATCGATCCTCGGGAACAGGAGGCGGAGTGGGGTTGGATTACTGGAGGAGCGGATTTCATGAATAGCGATTCGCGGGTCACGTCAGTGACTCATTCGCCTCGGTCGAGAGAGAACGAAGATCGGATCGATCCATTTCGCACGGACCGTCCGGGTTCTGGGAACCCTGACCTTGGCCAGGAATGAATTGAAATGACACTTGATAGTTGGCGTCACCTTCTTGACATTCTAACTGAGGGATACTGGCATTTTCAAAACATTTCGCATCTAACTACCGACAGTATTGCTCTGCTGTATGGAACGTACAGAAACTATGATCTAGAATCATTCGGGTTAACACCTAGATGGTTCCTCGACATATGAGGAGTTTGTTTCCAAAACCTGACATATCCGTTTTTTTTAAGAAATGAGATTTTGAGTCTGGTCTACTGATTATATTTGTTGTTTACTTTCCGTTTGCGTCTGCGTTTTTAGTTTTGAGTCATTTTCTGAATTTTTTGATTATAATAATATCCAACTTAGAGGATAAAGAATACTGTGAAGTGCCGATTAAGAACGCTGCAAACCCTTTCACTGTTGTTTATTATTCAATTTCATAATTTGGCTTGCATTCATTATTTGAATTTCTACTAAGCTTTGGAGTGTGCGTGTTTCACAGGTGATAGAGCGATTATTGAATTTCAGAGGCACACAAATATGATCAACTGATCAATCCAAATAGTTATTTTGGTTGAGAACCGATTTACGTGCTCTATCCATATCTCCTGAAATTCAATAATCGCTCTATCACCTGTGAAACACGCACACTACAAAGCTTAGTAGAAATTGAAATCATGAATGCAAGTCAAATGAATGAAATTGAATAATAAACCCCAGTGAAAGAATTTGCAGCGTTTCATGCATATCAGAATGCTTCAACCCGTGTATCGGCTACAAACCCTTTTAGGAGTTTACTCCAGTATCCACGTTCACTACATCATAGGTTACTGCAATCAAAACAAAAACAACGCAACCAAAATAACGCAAATGTTCGCAGCATAAGATCATGCCATACATCAGAAATGGTTTGACCTACGGACCTGGGGAGGGGCTCTTTCGATTCCTCATGGAAAGTTCTTCAAAAAAGTCTATAATTAGGCCGTCTTGATTTTTTCTGAGGTTTTTAGGGATTTTACAAAACTTTGACAACCCTTAAAGGGCACTTCAAATTAAGTGAGAGTGCTGGCTAAAGAATTGGAGCGTTGTCGGACCAACATGGATTTTTCCTGAAAATTTCAGTTTTTTTGCTCCAGCCGTTTGGGAGAGAACGTGCGTACGGCGGACGGACGGAAAAATTTGTATTACAGATTTGGATTCTACACCCTTTGAAACGTAAACCATGACATTTTCAGGGGGGGTTAGAAATTTTTTTTTCAAGAGCGATTACAATGGTTTATTATTGAATAATAAACCAAAACGTTGAAAACCCACTGAAGAAACGTACCATAAAAAGTGGTTTATTATTTTTTGAATAACGCGTGATTGGTCAAGAGGTTTGGGGGGTCAAAAATAGGTTCAGAAATTGCCATTATTTGCTACGGGTAAATTTCCAAGGATCTAAAATCTATTCCAGTTGGGTTTGCATCCAAAATTATTGGAAAAATGGCACTCCACTTGCATATGTCAGCAAACACCTCGAAAAAATACGTTTTTAACAAGTTGTGGCGGAGCATTTTTGAATGCAGGCCTAGACCCCAAGTCGAGTGAGGAATTTCATTCGGAGAATTTTAAGACTAAGTGGAGTGAACATTTCTAATGCCTTTTCACTCGAAATTGATTTTTTTTTAGATACCGATTCAGGAGGAAAAAAATCATTTCAAGCGCAATGTCACCTTGAAGGTAAACGAAATATTATTTTTCAGTCATGTTGAGGGAGCACTCGTTGACTTTTGTTGTCGCAATTTGAAAAATATAAAATTTGCTCCATTTATTAGGAAGGAAATTAGATTAATTTTTCAACCAATCTCCCTCCTCTCCCCCCAGCCTTCCTTGGGGGCCCCATGAGGGTCACGCCCAACACTCTAAGACCCGCTATGTAAGAAACACTTATATTACTTCACTAAATTAACCAAAATTCATTTAAAATAGTGTAACAATTCACCTCATAGGTTTCCACTCTTGATTGAAAACATCTGAGCGACCCGCGAAACCAATTAATTTTGCAGCCCTACTCCCTTCATTCGTTGATGAACTCAACGAAAGTGGCCGGAGGATTCGGAAGGTTTGATTAGGAAATAATGGAGCGTCGGAGCGGAAATGGGAGGGCGAACTTCACCGACTGGGATCGATGAATGGACAGAGGGCAGGGAAAATGAGAGCTTTATGGGCCAATGAGTCGGGGATATTTGAAAAAAAACCAACTTGAGCAGGGTCGACCCAAGGGCGAAGGAGTGAACCTTCATATTTAGAAGGTCGCCCAAACTTCAATATTTCGTGTACGAATGAAATTACGATGGAGAACGTCCATGAACGAGTCTATTGCATTGACAAGTTCGCCTCATCGAATAAATAAAAATGTAGAAATAATATTTTGGTTTATTATTCAATAATAAACCACTGTAATCGCTCTGGAAAAACAATTCTACCCCCCCCCCCCCCCCCTGAAAATGTCATGGTCCACGTTTCAAAGGGTGCAGAATTCAGTATTCTTCTTATTATTCAGAGAAATCAGTATTCTTTCTCTGGGGTTTATTATTCAATTGGTTTGCGTTCATGATTTGAATTTCAATACTAAGCTTTGGAGTGTGCGTGTTTCACAGGTGATAAAGCGATTATTGAATTTCAGGAGACATGCATGGAGCACGTAAATCCGTTCTCAACCAAAATACCTATTTGGATTGATCAGTTGATCATATTTGTGTGCCTCCTGAAATTCAATAATCGCTCTATCACCTGTGAAACACGCACACTGCAAATTTTTTCAGTGGGGTTTATTATTCAATTTTATTCATTTGAGTTGCATTCATGATTTGAATTTGTACTAAGCTTTGGAGTGTGCGTGTTTCACAGGTGATAGAGCGATTATTGAATTTCAGGAGATATGCACAGACCACGTAAATCGGTTCTCAACCAAAACACCTATTTGGATTGATCAGTTGATGATATTTGTGTGCCTCCTCTACATCAGTCTACCAGGCTACATCGTTTAAATTTGGATTTGGGGAAGTTTTAACGCAATACGAGTGCTAAAGGACTTGATAAATTATAGATGTTTTTATTGTGTGTGTGTGGGGGGGGGGGGGGTATTGACGTTCAATAAAAAAACGCTACAAATTCTTTCACTGGGGTTTATTATTCAATTGACTTGCGTTCATGATTTGATTTTCTACTAAGCTTTGGAGTGTGCGTGTTTCACAGGGTAGAGCGAATATTGAATTTCAGGAGGCACACAAATATGATCAACTGATAAATCCAAATAGGTATTTTGGTTGAGAACATATTTACGTGCTCTATGTATATCTCCCGAAATTCAATATCACTCTATCACCTGTAAAACACGCACACTCCAAGCTTAGTAGAAATTCAAATCATGAACGCAAGCCAATTGAATGATAAACCCCAGTGAAAGAATTTGCAGCGTTTTTTCAACACAGCCAAGTGATCTATACAGTCAACGAATCTGTTGCTAAAGAGCTGAAATACTTAGTTCCACTAAGATTCTAAAATCATAAATAGTTTCAGGTAATTCAGGTTAATAATAAATTATTTTCATACTTCACTACTGAGGCAAAGAGGTGATGGATAGGGAGTAGTTGCCCCTTTAAAGTTCACACGTTATTAATGTCCGCAACACACAGAATATATCCCAGGCACTAGAAGGTGTCCAGTTTTGCTCACCCATATTAAAGGTTACTTTTTTTCAGAAGCATCATTTTCAATTTGATCAATTCACACAATTTTCAATCTAATTAATTATTTAAATCATATACCTATGTAGGATGCTCCTATTCCTAATTACTTTTCGCTTTCAAAATTAGCAACTTAAAATTTCAGGGGCATTGGCAATTTCATTTTCGACCACACCCACATGGGATCTTGTTCAAACTAATTCCACTCTCTCGCGAACTTTTCTAAAATCTCAATAAGTTCAAGATTGAAGCTACTAGTCATCTTAACAAACGCAGAAATATTAAAAATATATAAAAAACTTGGAATAAAACAATTTTAATTTTTGGGAGCCTTCCCCAGGAACTTTACAAAAAACAACGTATGGGTAGGTAGGTAACTAAAAATATTGCACTTCACTTTTTCGCTTTTAACCACGAATACTTTTGACTAGATTGGACTGCCTCCAAAAGCTTCTTTTCAATGCTGAATCTTTCGAAAAATTTCACGCAACTCATTTCAAAGTTCAATGTAATAAGTAATTCAGCTTTTATGAACACTGAACAGATACGAAACAACAATAAACAAGGACAAGAAATTTGAGTTTTGACTGCTCAGTACGCGCTCATAATACGAGACATTCCAAGGAGGTTAGAAAATGAGGGATAAGAGTGATAAGAGCCCCTATCGATTATTCCCCTATCGATCATGGTGGCAGACTGGCAGTGGCGAAACTGGCGCTATTATGAAAGAGCGGCACTCGTCAGATCTATTAACTTTCTCAAAGAAAGTTATTTTTTTTAATTTTATTTTTTTATTAAGTATTTAAATCGTATATTAAAAAAAAAAAAATAAAATAAAATAAAATAATTAGCTGTACCACGACATAGGGGAATAATAATAAATATTATTACGGGAAAAGACGAAAACCAGGACATTTCGCGTCCTGGTAGATCTTTGGGCAGGACCCAGGACTTTTCAACCAAAACCAGGACTGTCCTGGTCAAACCAGGACGTTTGGCATCTGTTTATTTCTTCTTCTATCTACCATCCGGAGTTCATCTACCCTCTGAATAATACATGTCAATGGGTGGTTTTTTGTCAGGTTTCAGATATGTTCAAGAGTTTGGCAAGTTCTAAAAATTACAGCATCGTCATGGAAATTCCATTAGATAATTATCACGACATGCATTGATGCATTGGTAACGCCCGTTTTTTATACCTTCAGTAATCATCGATATTTTATCGATATATCGACCAACGATCCTCCTCCAACGATAATATCGAAATATCGGATTCTCTTGATTATCGAAAATCGCCCAGCCCTACTCACAACTCGTGACGTGAGCAGCTGATTTGCTCCACTTGCATCAGACATCCTCACCTAACAAATACAGATGCCTTGTCTAGTCAATACTGGAGTGACCGAATTGAAGAAGGGAATACTTCACGGCGGACGGGGGTTAACACACGAGCGCCCATTGTTTCATAGCTTCAGATGTAACTGTATCCGATTAGAAACTACGGTGGTCTCACGTACTAAAGCTTGGTAGCCTTTCAATTGTTCTTCTTCGTGCGCGAGACTCACTTTTCGGTCGCAATTCGTGATTTATAATGGAAAATTGAATGTTGAACACAACAAGTTATCAAAAAAATGAAATAGATTTTCTGCACAAATCATTGGGTTATTGAAAATTATTGAAACGTCAGCAGAAGTCATGTACCATACGTAATGTCAGGGTGCCACACGGGGGGGGGGGGGGGGGGCCTATGACGAAGACTGCGTGATTGAAATTCTTGGCGGGGATAAAGTTGAAAATTTTTGACTGAATTTTTAACTGTTAATGTTTTCATGTATTTGACGATATTATTAATATTTGTTTTTGAATGTTACCTTTGAGAATACGATGTTACCTATGTACCTACAGAATGTCAAGAAATATAAGCGTTTTGTCCATTGCCGACTGGGTTTGAATTTTTTCAATACCCATGTAAATCTTCATTTAGTTTTAGTAATGAAAAATACTTTAGATTACGAGTATTTTTCACATTTTTGCTTTGGGAGGGGCTACCAAATTACATGGGGGGACTGGTTCCTAGTTATGGAGGGGGGAGGGGGCTTGGCACCCCTGGCTATGAAAAGTTACTGGTGATGATATATAATACATTTATTGCAAACTATTCCTTCCAGTCATCTCTGACTTGCAAACCTTCAAGGATAACTGGATGTGAAAACCAAAGGTTTGTCAATGGTTGCTGTAAACAGCTCTCCCCAGTTCTATTGTGCATCGCAAAACGATCAAGGGAATGTGAGCGGCAACACATTTGCAAAAACAACCTTTCACTAATCAGAGTTCAATTTTTGATGTTGACATTGTCTTGTCTAGTTATGAAAATAGATCTCAGATTGCTTCGCACACATACTTATCTTGTACTCACGTAGTAATTCAAACTGGGGCATTCTACATGAACGTTTGAACTCAAAAAATACACCGGTCATTTTGGTTTTAAATATGCTCATTGAAAATTATTTGCAGTCCCATAGTAACAATTTGTTATCACCCCCCTCAAACTTGGTTTCTTTACGTTTCCCAAAGACTGCTAGGTGTCCCAAAAACAGATGGATCTTGAAAGTAACTCCGTGAACGCCCACCGTTGAGTGTCCTAATGTGAAACAAAAGATAGTGTACAAATCTGGCGGTGCACCGGTGACTTTTACTTTCTTATATTATATATAGGATAGGGCGATTATTGGATTTCAGGAGATATACATGAAGCACGTGAATCTGTTCTCGACCAAAATACCTATTTGGATTGATCAGTTGATCATATTTGTGTGCCTCCTGAAATTCAATAATTGCCCTACCCTGTGAAACACGCAGACTCCAAAGCTTAGTAGAAATTCAAATCATGAACGCAAGCCAATTGAATAATAAACCCCAGTGAAAGAATTTGCAGCGTTTTTTTATTGAACCTCATACCCCCCCACAATAAAAACATCTATAATTTATCAAGTCCTTTGGCACTCGTATTGCGTTAAAACTTCCCCAAATCCAAATTTAAACGATGTAGCCAAAGGTAGCTAGATGTAGAGGGGGCACACAAATATCATCAACTGATCAATCCAAATAGGTGTTTTGGATGAGAACCGAGAATTACGTGGTCTATGCATATCTCCTGAAATTCGATAATCGCTCTATCACCTGTAAAACACGCACACTCCGAAGCTTAGTACAGATTCAAATCACGAACGCAAGCTAATTGAATAATAAACCCCAGTGAACAGTGGCGTAACGTTTTTCAGCGGGGCCCCCCCGCAAAATATTTTCGGGGCCCCTCCCCATAATGTTCTATTTTATTACTTTTTCTTTTTTCGAAGCGTGCACTTTTTTTCAACGGTCATCGTACAATACTCTACGATAACCTAACTAAACAACGCTGCAATTATTCAATTGGCTTGCGTTCATGATTTTAATTTCTACTAAGCTTTGGAGTGTGCCTGTTTCTCAGGTGATAGAGCGATTATTGAATTTCAGGAGGCACACAAATATGATCAACTGATAAATCCAAATAGGTATTTTGGTTGAGAACAGATTTACGTGCTCTATGCGTATCTCCTGAAATTCAATAATCGCTCTATCACCTGTGAAACACGCCCACTCCAAAGCTTAGTAGAAATTCAAATCATGAACGCAAGCCAATTGAATAATAAACCCCAGTGGAAGAATTTGCGGCGTTTTTTTTTTTTAATGGTTGTCAGAATGTTTCAACCCGTCTATCGGCTACAAAGCCTTTTAGGAGTTCATTCCAGTATCCACATTACTACATCACCAGGTTACTGATATCAACACAAAAACAATAATAAACCAAAAAACGTCTGCCAAGTGGGTGTGGCGCATAGCTTCCTCGTATCCATAACATGACTGTATAGATCATTGAAAATTATTATCGACTAAAGAACTTCGTTCAATTAGGCGAAGCAAATATTGAATTAGGGTAAATTTATTGTTATGCAGGAGCATAACTTGAGAAAATAAAGGTAGGCATGTTCAACTGTTGAACAAACTATAAAATATACCTAATAATAAAAATTGACATTGACGCTGAATGGATAGATGACTGAAGTGATAAATAATTATTATGACATTTCCAAAAATAAAAACGTCTGCCAAAATTTCATCGAAATCGGTCAAGAACTCCTGGAGTTATGCTTCTGGCAAGGATTTCACGTTTGCGCTTGCGCAGAGGCTACTATTGATCCGGTTGTCATGAAACCTATAGGGGACCATCTACACCCCAACCCGCACAATCCCTGAAAATTTAATCAAAATCGGACAATCCAAAGATTTGCTGACAGACAGACAGACACGGAACCAAAATTTAAGGTCTCAAAATGCGAGACAAAAAATATTCACATTGGGGCGTCGCACAGTGTTGGCACCATAAATGAATCACTAATTTAGTGTTCTTGGACAAAATTCTGAAACTTGTCCATATGCTCAATTGGGGCGTCGCACTTTGAATCACTAATTTAGGTGGACAAAATTCTGACACTTGTCCATATCAACCTTTGAGTTCCCAGATCAAAAATTATTTAAAAAATCAAATTAATTTTTTGACATGATTGGCGAGCACACAGTGGTCTAAAATCAAATTGATTTGCTAAAATTTAAAACTTTCCTAAATTCAACGATTGAAGTCCCAGAATACGGGAAAAATTATATTTAGAAATCTAATTAATTTTTTGACACGATTCGCGAGCACAAAGTGGTCTATTATCAAATTTATTTGCCAAAATTGTACTGAAAAAAATTATGTATCACCCAAAACGCAAAAAATCGCAAAAATTCATTGCAACATTTAAAAACTAGAAGGATTGATGAAACAAATCCTGCAAACGAATCCGTGGAATAACTTGGCGTTAATATAGTTTTTCGTTATTGAATAGGGGCATACATTTACAAGTTGCTAAGTTAAATCCACAGGTAGAACGCAATGTATATTCTATAACGAATGCGGAAATTTAATGTCTTACCTGTCTCAGCAATGTCCATCACACTATATAAAAACCGTCTTATCTGAGTATATCGACGATTCAGGGGGTGGTAACGCTGGGCGGGTGGAATTCTCGCCCCCGTCTCCCAGGGCAACCGACCTGCTCCCCCCCTCCCCCGACCCCGCCAGTGAAGGAAGGAGGGCCCCAGCGGGGGGAAGCGTCTCCCAGGGCAAGCGACGTGGTCCTCTCCTCGGGGATTTAGGATATACGATTTTTTGTCTTTTAATATTGTTATTATCCTACCTCATTGTGTTGTTTAGTACTCTACCTCCTGTACACACGGGACTTACCCCAACAAGAAGGCACAACTGTTGCCACCTTTGCAGATGATACGGCTATCCTCTCTGTTGGAGATGATATAGAAGCTGCAACACGCAAACTACAGACGTCTACTACTGAGGTTTGTAAATGGACCAAGATGTGGAGAATGAAGCTGAACGAATCAAAATCAGCCCACATCAACTTCACTAACCGAAAAGTCCCAATCTTGGATGTTGAGATCAATTCGAATAAAATACCGCATACTGAAGCAGTTAAGTACTTGGGTTTGACACTTGACTCCAAATTAAACTGGAATAAACACATAGAAGAGAAGAAAGAAGAACTTAAAATCAAGTACAGAAGGAGCCAGTA
>JAVIWC010000227.1:0-16629 GCA_031894815.1 Creontiades dilutus
GTGGAGGGTGACCCTCTACTCAGCTGAGGGCGAGTGCACATTCACACTCAGGCTTTGTCTATGAATTCCGCCCTAAGTGTCTAATCCAGCAACGACCAAGAAGAGCTGAGAATTCATCGGGTACCACAAACATCTCTTCGGATGAACAGTGGTTTTTGTATTTCACCAAGACACGGAGTTTTCCATCAGGCTTGAACATATGTTTGGTGTAGGATCGAAAAATTAGATCTGACTTTTGGAGTGGAGCACTTATACGAAGCTGTTTGTATTGTGATCGTGGTATCAGTGTGAATCCTGCTCCTGAATCTACTTCAAATTTTACTGGCTGGTTTTCAATTGAAACTGTTACAAAATATTTAGAAGAGTCGCTATTCCTCGAGTCATTAGCCATAATATCAACAACTTGATTGAACCCATATGCCTGGTTACTATCTTCATCAGATGAGTCTGATTCCAAGATTGCATGAGTGGTTTTTACTTTGTTTCTGTTCTCCATCAAGCTTTTGATACAAACTTTCGAAATATGTCCTGTTTTAGCGCACAGATTGCACCTCAATTTGTTGTACTCCCTACCACAGTCCTTGGATTTGTGAGAAGTTGAAGCACAACGTAAGCAAAGATTTTCGATTCCCAAAGACTTAAGGTCAAGACGAGTTTCTGAGCGTGGACGGAACTGTGTTCGATTGTCATTTGAACGAAACTGGCTGGGGTGCCGTGACCTAGACCTCACTAATTTATGTATTTCTGTAGGGGATGTATGAGAATCTGGTATAACTGGTTGCTTAGAGCTCATTTGCAAGCTATCTAGTTTACTGGCTTCAAGAGTTAAGGCTTTTTTCACAATCTCATCGAATTTTGAATTATTATCGGATTGTAATATATTTTCACGCATAGCATTGTCATGTAGGCCCCTTATGAATTGCGCACGCAGGAAGGTGTCGGCGATATTCCTCTTACATTCACAAACAAATTCACATTCGCGTATGTCACGACGTAAGAGAGCGACAAAATCTGCAATGGATTGGTTTTCCTGCTGGTAGAGGGACAAAAACAATGCTGTGCAACCAAGACATTTCGTTTGGGGCACAAATGAGCTTCCAGGGCTGCAATAAGCTCTTCGTAAGGTACATCAGGAGGATCTTTGGGGGCGACTAGGGAGACAATCAGTTGGTAGTGTTTTGTGCCAATTGAAGTCAACAGCATTTGCGAACATAGGTTTTTGTCGTTGAAAATACCTTTCATTGTCACATAATTTTCGAAACGTGCCCTATATGTTCTGAAATTTTCCTTGGACGAATCAAAACTTTCAAATGGCGGAGTTTGAAGGTAGGCAGGACGTGTGACTAGCGTTTCTAAGAGCCGTTGTTGGTTCTTTTGAAGAGCTTGAAGCAAGAGTTGAAATTGTTCGGCGTCCATTGAAAAGGTGTAGATTTGAACGTTTAAGAGTATAAATTGTATAATTTGATTGGTAAAGAATGTTACCTCATTACTGGATTAGTTTTCAGTGGGACAAGCAGGAGTCGTGGTTAATTCGATGACGAGGTCGACATGTATACAACCACTCGGAAGACCGGCGATGTTGTCTGAATAGTCCGCAAGGTAAAATCGGTAAACCGCCGCGTTGAATGTAACGAAGTGCTTTATCCTTGTCGCCAATTTGTGGTAACTAATTGAATAATAAAGCACGCACTTGATGTAGAGAAACGGTGTAATTCGATTGAGAGTCGAGAACAGTACAGAACAAGATACATTGGACTTGTTTACATATGGTGGTGGTTCTTATGAGCCAACCATTTGCCTAGTTAGACACTACAGGTATGAAACGAAAAACTTCAGGATCCTACAACTATGCACACCTTCTCCAGCCTTGTTCTTGTCAAAGCTATCTCAATCCCAGTTTCTAATTTTCTACGTCAGGGCGCGTTGCCTGGAATAACTCCTTTTTGTGACGTGGGAGGGGTACATTTAGGCAGGTATCTCTATACTACAGGTACAAATTCCTAAACGTGATGTTACGTTGGTGATCGAACTTACCAGTGGCAGCTTGCCGACTTGAAAACATGATCTAGCGGGAAATGGCTCTTTGAAATCTGCAGTAGTTAACAAAAAAGAAAATGTCAAACAGAATTTAACATAATACAATTATGCGTTGAAAAATAAATTGTTATATTAACCAAAAGGGTGATTGCATGTTCTTGGCTGCTTTTTACTCGAATAAGAAACATAACAACATCTAAGTAACATAATCTTTATCTTCACAACAGTAATTATTGTTTTCTATGTTTGATATATCTTGTCAATTGAGTTGGATAGTAATTTTTTAACGATGACCGTCACCCATAATTTATTGTTCAACCCGATGATGACAGTTTTATCCAGGCTCACAACAGAAACAGCTCAATTTAGGGCAACACTCGAAGGCGACAATGGCCTCTTTGAAAGTAAGCAGCATACTCCTAAAAACTTCTAAAATCTTTATCATTTAGAAAATGAGAAATCATTGCGTTGATACACCGTGTAGGAAAACCATCTAAAATTATTATGATTTCTAACTCTAAGACCTATGTTAAAGTTGCCACGGAGGAACAGAAACTTAAACTGGCTAGATTAACCAATTCTTGTAGAGCTAGGAGTGATTAATCTCAATTTATTAGTAGGTTTGGGATGTTAGTAACTATTCCAGTGACGATTCGCTAATTTTAGGCGCCTTACAAGTTGAAATTCGGAGTGACTCCTTCTTGATAACAAAGCTTGTGGGATATTATAGCAACTTCCGCTGCTGTTTTAAAACTTATTGTGCTTCAATAATTATAAACTTGGGAAAACATTGTGCCGCTAAGCAACAACTACTGGATAAAATCTAAATTTAGTTGTGAAATCATAAATTGGTGTACATTAGAATTGGTATCGAGCTAGAAAGCTATCTAGGGCTTGGAAAGCCTGATTTGCATTGCTTATTTTCATTACTCACATTTTTTATACTGCTCGTTGACGGCTGCAAAATCATTGATATCATCTAGGAACACGGTTGTCTTGACAACTGAAAATAGTTGGAAGGAAATATATATAAGGAATTCTATACCTAGTCAATAAGTTATTTTGCTTAAATTGCTATACAGCCGCTTCGAGAGCAAAAGCTCTGACTATTTAACCAGGATGAAGGGTTATTTCCACTACCCAAAAACTTAATTTTCTATTGGTCCAGGAGCGCAGGGTAAAACAACATGAATGAGTTTAATATTTAAAAAAAAATTGTAGAGTAAGTACCTATGAAAAAAGCAAATCGATTCAATTAATATTTTTAACCATGAACGTTCTTAATCGAGTCGATTAAATCGACCAAGAAATAAATGTGTAACTCTCCTCAAAATTTGAAGATGCATGGAGACCAAAAAGTGAATAATCGGGCAGAAAAATTCCAAAATCAGGATAGGTATCGAAAACTTGCGATAAACCACTGATGTTTTCGTGTTTGCAGTTGTTGGGCCTCAATGAGCCACTTGGACTGCTTTACGTCACTCTCACTAGGGGCTAGAGCTTTGACAGAAGAACGTTAACACGAATGTGAATCTGAACGTTCTTGCACGTGGTGAAAATCACCTAGTTAATTGTGACGAAAGAATCAGCTGATACAGTTTAAGCTGCGTTGGACGGAATATCAAAGAAACGACAAACAGGTCCATTAGGGCCTCACCATTTTCTAGACTCGTGTTCGCTGCGGAGAGGACAGCTTGGAGATTCTCCAGAGCCATCGTTGCTTCTTCTGCAGCCCCTCCAGGCACCATTTGCATTGTACCCTTGTCCAGACCCAAACATCCTGAGACGTACAGCGTTTCTCCAACTTGAACAGCTTGACTGGAAAATTATAACCAATGTATAAATAAAGTGGATGGCTCGGTGATTAGGTACACTTCAAAGTTGGATACCTCCTTGATTACAATATGAAGGTCTTGCAAGAAGCTTCAGTTTGCATTTTCCGGATTCTGACGTATATGTAATATGCCTTAAATACTTCATTTTAGGCGGGTGAGGGGAGTGATTAATTGGTTTTTTCTTGTTTATACGTTTTTTATTCTACTTTACCAAGTACTCTCGGTGATCATCCTCATTAGGTTTTACTTGTTAAAATTATCTTTATTCCATTCATTATCCTGTTGATTACTTTAGTTATATCACCATAAGTTTTCATAGGTTGTGAGTTTTCAAAAATAAACTTGTCCATAGTATATTTTATGTGTAAAATACATTAAATAATGAAGTTGCCCGTATGGGATTATAGTTTACAGTAGGTCATCTTTGTTATGTGATAGCACCCACTGTATTGCAGCATTGTTCTGAATCGCAAGTGTAGAAGTAAAATCTTGAAAGTAAAAAGTAGAATTTTGTTGCAAAATTATTGTGCAACTCAATAATGGATAAATAATCCGATTTTTCAAAATTGTGTTGTCGCGTGATCCGAGGTTTTGCAGCTCTAGAACCCGTACGACCCACATCAACTTAGGTGTAGGTGTTAAATAGGAAAATACTTACTTGTAAGGCCCAACGGGTGCAGGAGCGTTGAGGGTTCTGATCACACGACGAGCGATTGTCGACATGTTTCCAAACTGAGGGCAACGAATATATCCCGAACGAAGGGAAGAGAAATGACGAATAGGAGCTACGAACGAGCACTGAAACCTTCAACTATTGTACGTAACAGCAGATGAAAATCGGGTTTGGGGAAATTTTTCGAGAGATAACCCGCCTTATAGAAACGTTTCGTTGGATTGATAACCAGCGACTGTTGATAGGGCGGCCTGGACGGGAGATTATTCAACTTATCGTCGATTCCTTCCTGATTATGCGGGCCGTCGTTGAGTCGTTATGCAATTCTGTAGGTCGTGTTGTGGCGAGCGAATAAACTAGTCAAACTAGTCGTTGAGTCAACAATTTTGTCGTTAATGGGAGTATCCATCCAACAAACTTTTTAATAATGTAACGGTTTCGGCTTATTATCTTCTCTAATGAACCCTTGGAAAGTCATACGTTTTACCTTCTGTGGTGTTGATGAGGTGGTGTAGATTACCTCAAAACTTACACAGAGGGTGTAACACACTAAACCGAAAATGGTCCAAAAAAGAGAGAACACACCATGGCAATATGGCATGAAATGTGGACAGCACGCTTGATACCACACGTCCAAAAGTGTTTAGAGAGAAAGCATGGTGAGGTAAACTTTTTCTTAACACAGTTCCTCCCAGGACCCGGACTATTTTACTCCTACCTTCACAGAATGGGGAAAGGAGAAGATCCAACTTGTCCGACCTGTGATGGAGGGGATGGTGGTTATTGGTTTCACATTTTCTTCGTGTTTACGCAACGGGAAATACAAAGAAGATGGCTGCTGGAAATGGCATCTGAGGACATGACACCGTAGTTGCCAAATTGCTTAAAAGAGAGGAGCATTGGACCTCTGTAGTTGCCTATGTCGAAGGCATCCTGCAGAGGATCACTCAAGAACGTGAGAGACAGGGGAGGCTGTCTGTGGACTGAGAGGACTAAATACGCCCCAAGGACTTTGCCTGAAGTAATGTGTTGAACAGTTCCAGACCGAGTTCGAACGTGGGAAAGGAAGGTGAGGTTTTAGTGGTTTTGACTCCTACAAAACCCGAAGAACAGTCACTTCTTAAGAGATCCGATTCCCATCTTAGGATCTTAAATATTGCCTCACCTACCTACGGAAAAAAACGAAAATAGAGAAAACGCCGTCGATTGCACTATTCCAAGTCCCGAAATATGATTTTTTTTCAGGTCTCTTAAGAAAATATCTTTTGTGCTATAAAACCCCACATTTCTCTACTTCAAAACGTGGTTTTTCAACTTTTGTCCAAATTCTTGGATCAGCCATTAAATTTCCTACACGCTTAGCGCAAATTCATAATCTAAAACTTACTTCATAGGACCCTAATTGCTGTTGAAACGGTCAACATCTAAAAAATTTCTGAAAATACTTAAACTTAAGTTCCATTTCCAAAAAACATAATGGGAGCTGTCAAATTTTAGGAAAACTTGCACATTTAATCACCTTTCCAATGGTCAATTTTGCGATTTCCTATCGATTTCATGGAGATATTCCAATTTGCGGGAAAAATAAACGTTGGTATTTGTACTCGAAGAGTCTGCTGCTCCACAAATGTGAGGGAAAAATATTTTGTGGGTGATTCTAAAAAAAAGTGCGATTTCCGATGCTGAAATCGTACGACAGTGAAACATCTCCAAATTTCTTCCGAAATTGGATATGGCTTCCAAGGATCACAAAGAGCAAAACAAAGAACAACAAGATGCTCAAATCACAATATCAAATCCAAAATTCCAAATTTAATCAGTTCAATCATCAATTCAATGATTTGATGGTTGTAATGAGAAGGCTTGATGGGTTGTTTTGAGAATATGGAGTTTGTGAGCTGACCTTTTTTAAAAAAGTGCAGGTTTCTCAAATAGCATGGTTTATTTTCAAAAACCATTTTAAGGTTAACCAAAGACATTAACAACAATTAAACAAATTCATAAAATTTCAATGTTGAAAATTGATAGAGTTGTGGTAATGAGACCTAGTACAAATGTACACAACTGAATGATAGGCTCCCTTTATGCTTGCTGGCAATTAGCTGTAGATAGGTTAATTGTGAAGCCTTCCCCCACTTACAAAGCCGTCAGTCTTGTGAAATTCCCTTGGTAGGCGCCAATGATGGTTTTTGTAGTTACAAACTTTCAAATGAGTTTCTAGGCATCATATTCACGTTCAAAGACAAGTGATTTCATTTCTGTAAAGGTTGAACTACGTTTTTCAAGTTTTACAAGATTTTTCAAGAAAAAATGCTCGCCCCACATTCTAAGCGAGGATGTAATGAATGGAAATGTGATCATTACACTTGGTGGTAATAACAAAATGAGCGCTTTAACGTCAAATGAAAAATGGTTTATAAATAGAAGCATAGCTGATTGACCATGATTATTGTGCACATTGGTATTTAAACAATTTTGTAAGAAGAAATGCATACATCTTCAGTTGCAGATCTCACATATTTGTAGGAATCATAAAATATCATACCATTTGCCCTTTTTTTTGAGAATCACCCTTGTACTGTTTATAAAACATACCACACTTTGGAAATAACTTTCCGGTTTCTATAATTCCTCCAAATTGCGCTGTTAGAACTTTCGCTTCTTCTATTCTCTTTCGCTGTCTTGGACGCCAAACTAGGAAAATTCTTCATACGAATTTCAATTATTTTTTTGTTTAATAGTTTCAGTACTAGCAGGCATTTGACAAAATTGTCTTACTTTTAACATAAACTTTACGATACTTATTGGGTACAGAAATTGGGAATGCAATATGGAAATATGAAAAAAAAGATAATGTACTTGAATGAACGAATTTATTTCCAACTGGATAAATTGTAGAATTGATTAACTATTCCTACATGTTGAAAAATAATACAAGTAAATACATACTGGTAGGCACCTAAACGAGTGGTATAAATAAATAAATAGATAGATAGGGGTTCATAACCCTAAAACTAAGAGTACTTTTAGAAATTTACATCTAACCAAATTTTCATATTCAGTCAAATTAAATAGTCTTAGGGACAATAAAACAATTTTCTTTAAAAAAAAAATACACATGACCATCTTTTATTTGATCAACATCGACTGTGAAAGCATTGGAAAATAGTTAGGTACCTAATGATGTAGTTAGTTACAGATGTTTGTTCTTGTTGGTTAATTGTGTAGGAGAGGATAAGAGTGGCTGAAAGAATGACCTAATGCAATAGAAATTCACTGTATGGTAACTATATAGAAATTCAAATGTATTATAATAATTGCTATGTACATTTACTTTATACATGTCTCTAAAAAGTAGCGATTTTGAGTTTCTATTTTGGATCACCTCCAAATTTCCTCTATATTCACTATTCAAGGCCGGCAAAAGCGAATGTAACCGGAACACCAGTATGTCGAGCCAATATGTCCCTGTTCCAGAGGGAAGAAAAAGTCTTGTAGCTCAATTGTGGTTCAAACGTCACTTTTTATGTGACCGCAACTAAGTAATGTTTTCTCACAGTTGTATTATGCAAAACGGAGCTTTCACTTGATATCGTTGTTTAGAACTATGAATTATGTCGTTAGAAAATAGACTAATCAGTTTGTAGCTTTAATACTTAGTTTGCATTCACTTGAATGGAAGCCCCTGCCTGTAACACGATGAAAGAGTTCGTTCAACTCAATGAAGTCCCTTTTTGAAAAAAAAGCGTGTTTTCGATGAGTTTTGATCGGATTTTGAAGTTTTTTTGGAAATAGGTACTTGAAATATTTTTGTTTAGGAGAGAGATAACTTGGATTTTTTCTAATAGGTTGGTAAATACTTTAAGCCGGCCACACAAGTACAGGTAAACTTGACAGAATGTCACTCGCGCACACAATCAGGTGGGCAACGGCATATCTGCACCCGAGCGACCCGAAAGTGAAAGGAGCATGTCAACAAAAGTGTGGGTCTGCAGCCGCCACGGACCTTCGCTCGCGATAGAACATTGTACGAGTATATCTGCATCTGATCAAACATCATCTATTATCTGACGCCAGATATTCTTAATCTCAAAATGTCGTGTTACTGGCAGTTAGTAACATTGGATGGGACCTTCGACTACTGTCCTAAATTTTTTAAACAGATGTTTACCATCCATGGACGTTATAAGGGTCCCAAATTCCTGCCAAAGTATCTACGAATATGTGGTACATAAAGAGCATTTTCTCTGAACGAATAGAGCACAGGAACGAGGAAGTCTCCAATCACTATGTCATCCTCAATTAATCGAAGGAGAGTGATTGAATGTGAATCGTTTGTAACAAATCCTAATTAACCGAACAAATAATGAATTAATAGAATTACGTGAAATGTAATGCAAATGAAATTAGAATAATATTTTATGTTTTTCATAATTCCGAAAATTGAATTTATTTTTCTGAAGTATTTTTGTATGTGCGCTTTGTACTGCCATACTTACCTAATTTATAGGAGCGCAACTCCTTGCAATATGTACTTTTTGCAAATAAATATATCGTATCGTATCGTTATAAAGGTATGTCAATACCCTTGGTTTTTTGCGTCCTTCCTTCAAAAGAAAAGGTGGTGTACCAAAAATGCCTTGAATTGGTTGGCACAAAATGTTATGAAATGTTAAAAATGCATTTGTCTCCACCAGTGTGTGTTACTGACTTTGGAAAAGGGGTGATTAATGCATGCACAACAATTTGGCCCCAAGCTGACATGCCACCAAAACCGCAAAATTCAAAACTAGTTACCCATTACAAAGACGGCGATACCATAGGACATTGGCTGAAAAAATCGTTTGGAATGCTGGCGCTTAGCTGGCGTTCCAGACTGAGGTTTACGTTAAAATTAATGAACTACATGCACGCGAAGATCGATGCACACGTACAAAGAAAAAAGAGAAGTGGATAGAGAACACTATCAGGCGATATCAGGAAAAACGCATCACCTTGCTGCAATTTGTAGAAACTATTTCCTTCAAAATGTGCCCAAAGTAGTACGTAATATTGTTACCTTATATTATTACTTTGATATTATTGAATATGTTTCCGTAATAAAGTTATGTAATTATGTAATTAAGGTGATTTTGGGTGCAGAAGTTCAAAATCAAACGGGTGCAGATCTACATAGTGGGTGCAGAAGTTCAAAATCAAACGGGTGCAGATTTACAGGTGCCCAATCAGGTATACTGGACAGGTTTCAGTGTGCTCCTTAATGTCATCTGAAGATGATGTAGCGTTTATCGGACTATTATTAATATTAAATAAAGAGGAAAAGAAAAAGCAACGCTAAAAGTGGTCAAAAGAGTGGTAGTTGAGAGAAAGAAATTCACTCGTGTAAATTTAATGAAAGAGTTATCAGTTGAATGTTAAGACTACCGGAATTATTTGAGAATGAGTGAATCAGTATACCAAAAGATACTATCCCTGGTGTCCCCCATAATAAAAAAAAGAAGATTCAGTCATGAGGAATGCCATTTCGCCACGATGAAAACTGAACTAAAACCTGTGCAGGCGTCAGGTGAACCCCACACGCTCAGGTTTACCAACCTGCGCAGGTAAAGAGAATAGCATTTCCATCAGGCGAACTTTACCTGCGCGCAAACCTGCACGTGTGTGGCCGGCTTTAGAAATATTTAGAATTTTAGAAGAATAGAAATATTTAGAAAAATCTATTATCTGATAATAGTCATGTTGTTGGTGGGGAAACCCTCTGAGGAATGATAGGAGAGACCTATGGGATGACTAAAGGAAACTGTGAACATTAGTCGGCGGATTTTCAAGTTCAATCTTGCACTAGACCAGCGATATGAATTTTCACTTATGTGCACAGTTTAAAGTAAAGTGCAAGGAACGTTTACCTATAACGTCGTGTAAGTTATAAGTTCTCTTGGAATGTGTTTCATACGTGTAACACCCAGGATTGCGCAACAAGGACAGTGCAACTCATAATATCACAGATTTTTCCATCATATCTCGTTCATGTTACGTGGAGGGGCTGAATGGCCAAACTATAGTTTATGTACAAAGTTTTTAGTTTACATAGGTTTGAAACTCAATTAGTTCGTGCATATTCTGAGCAAAGCAATGAAAAATCTGATCGAAAATAATTTAATATAACATTATGAAATGTTATTATGTGAAATATACACTGATTGAGAAGTTCGTAAGCCAATCATACTATGAAGCTTTTTTCTTCTTCAGAAAACACTGTGCATATAGATAATTTTCTATATACTAAATACAAGAAGGAGAACGTTAGGTACATTCATTAACCTATGAACAATGAGCAGGTTCCTACAAAATTCCTTCTCCGTATAATAAATATATAAATATAATTCAATACAATATTTTAATACAAAATCGCGCGCAATATACACTAAATTCAATAACATCCACATTTTGGTATTTTTTTTGTTGGTATATTTCTTCTAGTCCTTCGCCTTTTTGATTTCGCATGGTGTTATGCGATTTAGGAGGTACCTGTTAGTAATAAGCAATTCTTGATATTGAATATTAAATTAATGTTTGTACCTATTTTATAATAAGATAAAACACGCGCTTTCCACTATGATGCTGTTTGAGAGGAAACTGGTGGTTTAAAGTGAGCCAAAACTAATTTATAAATACCTGTCCGATCCAGAATAACACGGGTACCTTTCTTCTCATAAAATAAACTCGCAAATTGGTTATACGTGTTGAAAAATGTTGCAGTTGTCGGCATTTCCAGCTAAGCTGAGGACGTAGAACAAAAAATGAGATCTTAACTCTAAGAATCCTTCCTAACATTTTCCGAGCTACAATCATTTGTATCATATTGATTCCGTAAGTAGGTAATGAGGGTGATTGTGAAAAAAAAAGCGCAATTTCCAATGCTGAAATCGAACGGCAGTGATGCATTTCCAAATTTCTTCCGAAATTGGGTATGGCTTCCAGGGATCACCAAGAGAAAAACAAAGAACAAGATGCTCAAATTATGAGTTCACAACCAAATTCCGAATTTGTATCAATTCAATCATCAATTCAATGATTTGATGGTTGTAATGAGAAGGCTTGACGGGTGGTTATAAGAATATGGAGTTTGTGAGCCAGCATTTTCTTAAGAAAGTGAAGGTTTTTCAAACAGCATGGTTTATTTTCAAAGCTATTTTAAGGTTAAGCAAACACGTAAATGAAAAAAACGCTGCAAATTCTTTCACTGGGGTTTATTATTCAAGTTCATTCATTTGGCTTGCGTTCATGATTTGAATTTCTACTAAGCTTTGGAGTGTGCGTGTTTCACAGGTGATAGAGCGATTATTGAATTTCAGGAGGCACACAAATATGATCAACTGATCAATCCGAATAGACATTGGTTGAGAACCGATTTACGTGCTCTATGCGTATCTCCTGAAATTCAATAATCGCTCTATCACCTGTGAAACAGGGATACTCCAAAGCTTAGTAGAAATTCAAATTATGAATCCAAGCCAAATGAATGAAATTGAATAATAAACCCCAGTGAAGGAATTTTCAGCGTTTTTCAAGTTTAAAAAGATTTTTCAACAAAAAATACACGCCCCGCATTTTACGAGAGGATGTAATTAATGGAAATGAGATCATTACAGGTGGTGGTAATGACAAATTGAGCTTTTAACGTCAAATTGAAAATGGTTTACGAATAGAAGCATACCTGATAAGCCATGATTATTGGGCACGTTGGTATTTCAAATATTTTGAAAGAAGACATGCAACACAAGATCTCATATATCTGAAGGAATCCTAAAATAAAATACCATTTGCCTTTTTTTTTTGAGAATCACCGATAAAACATTCCGTCAAACATCATCAGTAGGTTCTAGTATGAATCTGTATCATTTCTCCTCTCATAACATAACCTCTCCTACATAACCCATAAATTCTCCGCCCAATAAAACTAAGGAAATGGGCAGTACAAATATTTTATCATTAAATACATAAAATGAGGCCTGACGAGCTCTATCACCGGTTTACTTACGTATTGCCGTTCAACGACTCCTTAGGGGAACGAGCTACAATTCCCACATTGAATTTTCATGAGGTATTGTGATTATATAGCGGGACCCACGTATTAATGAAGAAGAATGCAACAAAACATTTCTAATTAATATTAATATTAATGTTATTCGAATGAGTGTCCTTTCGTTGCAGAAATAGTTGCACATTGTAATGTCATTTCTATGAGAAATTTAATTAGGTACCTGGATACTGGTGCCTATCGATTTTTTAGAAATTAGCTAGACCTACCCGGCAAACATGATGTATTTTGCAACATTGATTAGGTAAGATCAAATAAATATTTAGAGAATTAAATATAATGTAACTTGGCAAATATCATTACTGTTCATCGTTGGAGGGCGGTGTTACCATAGAATGGAGTTACTTTTATTCCCGTTAGAGTTTTTAGCAGCACGACCAACGCGAAATTTGTGTCCATTCCGTGAACTGTCATAACGCGACAGGTGGGCCTGAGAGGCCCAGAGGGAATTTTGGACTTTTTTTGCTGGTACCCCTGGAACCTTGAGAGGCGGAAGTGCCCTTCTAAATTCACCTTAGTACCTAAAGTGTCCAAGGACTGAGCGGTTAGAGGATCCCTGAAGGTATAAATGGTCAGTGATCCTTTTTTCTATTCATTGCACTAAACCTAGGCTTGAGAGGCCCACCTGTCACAGTGGTGAGCAAAGGTTTTGTTTTTGTTTTTTGGGAAGATGGCTTCAGCTGTGAAATTTCGTCGTATGGACAACGCTTCTTTTGCTGAAATAATTAGGGGACTGCTGCTGGTTCAAAAAGGTGATGATTCAAGTGCTTCAGAATTTGACGATGACCACCAGGGCATTCAAGGTGTGCCACTACCCACACAATAAAACGAAAGGTGGCGTTGACTCAGCCGACTTCAAGTGCAGCCTCTACTCCACTCAAAGGAGAGATCAACGCTGGCCACTCTGTGCGTTCAGCAGGATGGCAAACATTGCGATGGTGAATTCGTTCATAATACATGAATGCTTTGAAAAGAGTGTCATGGAACCGAGGTTCAACTTCATTGAGAAGCTTGGGCTGGTACTGACAGAACCAAACCTGCGAGACCGAATTCGAAACCCCCTGATCAACCGATTTCAAAGGTATTGGGCGAAGAAGCTGAACCAGCAAGAAATTCGAGCAGATTCAACGATCGATTGGAATACCGTAAGTGCAAAGAAACGACATAAAAAGTTGAGGTCTTGGGACAAGGGTCTTGTATTGCTCCAACTGGATCACAGGAGAGTGAGTGAGAATACTGTCGAAGGCACTAAAACAGAAAAGGAACCAACGTTTGTGATTTAGCGACTCAGCTAGCCTAACTTTATTGTAAGCACCTAATTTTTACGACCTACTAAGATATTCTTTCTCTTCAGTTTTACTTTTTTTAGTAGGTAGGTAGGTCATCTTCATTATTCATGTTCGTGATTTATTTTAGCAGTTTTGCGGTTGGATTTTGGATGATTCAGTGTTTATAAAACACTGAAAAGAACTTACCTGTAATTTTTAGTTGGTGTATAGACTGTGTTAATAGGATACACCCTTACAGTGCAATTTATTATGTTGTTCCTAGAATTTAAAATTATGTTTTTCGTTCACAGTTATTTTATTTGATATTACTATAACTCATAAACGAAACAGAAAAGTCTCAGTCAGGGAGCAAGTCGCTAAAAAACTCTAAATTCATATTTCAAACACTCTGGCAGAATATAAGGCATGCAGTTTTGCAGCAGAAACTTGAAGGTATAGTACATGGGCCTGTCAGGCCCACTTGTACCTGGGCCTGAGAGGCCCACCTGTCGACAAAGTCAAGTTAGGCCCACCTGTCACAGACTTATCGAAAGTTTTGTAGCAATTAAAAAACTAAATATGATCAACTGTTTGAAACTTGAGTCTAACCACGACAGCTTTCCATTCATTTAAAAGAGCCACTTCTGACATTTTGATTCAAACTACAAAGGTCAAGTGTATCGTAATTTTAGACATTTTGGTGAAAACGGATAATTGCTTAAGTATAAAAATATTATATTCGCTAGAGAATTTCATCAATTACTGCAATCTTGTCGCTTAAAATATGATAGCTAGATAATATCTAGATAGAATAGATAAAATCTATTGTCATAATGACAACTACAAAATATGATACCTACAATAATCTGTCAAAAAACTAAAGATCGGTAGGTACCCGTATAATGGTTTTATGGTACACTTATGAAGGAGTTGGGTCCCTAATTAAAAATGTCTACTTCCATTTTGTTTTCAAAAGCAAGTTCTTATTTTAGTTCACATTTACCAGTTCATCGCCTTTCGCGTTTCCTCAGAATCTTGGTCTCTGAATTTACAAGTAATTGAACTATAACGGTTGCTTGAAAAAGGATTGAATTGCTCAAAAGCTCGCGTTCAGCCCATTTTTGACTGATGGAGGTTATTTTCGAAATATGGCCATTTCTATAAATTACTTAGACCTAGAATTGGGTAGGTAAATAATTTTCTAAAGCGAATTTCGGACAGAAAAATTGTCAATATACTCGTAGATTTCGAGTTCTGGGTCGAGAGGTGGTGGCGTACATGGCGAACCTTCTCCTGGCCATGTACAAGGCGTTCCGCGTGGCTCTGATGGACTGCTGTCTTGAAACTGTTGAGTTGAGCTGCGGTTGTGGGGCTGCTGAAGCAGCAGTCGACGCTGATGTGGTCGGTGACGTGGTGGTCGTTGTCGTCCCTGTAAATGTTGACGATGTCACCGGTGGTATCGGCTTCATCTCGATGAAGGCGTCCACTCTGGGTTTGTACACACCTCTGGGATCGTACAGCTTCGCGAGGCGCTCCCACTCTTGCGGCCGGTTGGTTCTAATGTACACGAACAGCTGGAAAATAACCAGATTCAATCAATCGAAAATCTTAAACACTGCTATTGTAAATGCCCAAATGATTTATTTGATCATTCAAAGGCTTGAAGAATTTACACAGTCATTTACAGAACTGAGTCAATATTGACAACTACTAATGCGTCCTGATACATTAAGGATGAAGGACTTCATCTTGATCTAGAGATGGAAACTATCAAGAAAATTCCCATCGCTCACCAAGAGCAACTGAAAGGTCTTGTCAACAGTGAAGCCGTTCACTTGCTTGGGGTAAGCAATCTACTAAGACCGAAGGGAAAACCCTCACGAACTCACAGTGAACTTGGAATAATAGATATAAATTATGGTTTCCTTCGTCTTGTGAGAGTTTTTAAAAAACAACACTGAGATTCCAACTGGAAAGAACAATTTTTATTACAGCGGACAAACGGACGAGGCACGCACAACGAGATTACAAATAAGACTGCCGCTCTCGGAGAGACGCGGTGGTTATATCCCTTCGCTGAACGCAGTCAACAGAATCGGGCGTTATGGATACGTAACTCTTCCCTCCTTATAAAAAAAATTGAAATGCAATTTCAATTTTCATAACATAAAATTGAGTAAAATACAATGGTTACGAATTAAGTATAATTATAGTACAAATGATAATAATAATAGTAATAAGTATGATATTGCTAACATAACATGGTTATTGATAAGATGATTAATTCATAATTTGGGTTAAGCGAGTTGGCTGTTACTTGGAGTAACGGGTTGAATCTTATTATACCTATAAAAGCGATAGCCGGAAAATAAGAGGAATATAATGACAATAATGTACAAGAGAATCGTCCAAATGCTGGGTTGGGCTAGAGAGATGAAGTTAAAGGGTTCTATTGGGGTAAAGTCCTGTAGCTGGATGTTAGAAAATACGGGATCCTTCGAAGAATTTCTCTTTGGGGTTTTTGATGGGTTGACAGTTCTAGGGTGACATCTTTTATTAAGAGGGGGTTCCCTACAAGATCGTTAGAGGGGGCGAATAAGGTAGAGTTGTGGTAGATGATCTGAGATTTTCCGGGTGGGAGCCAGGAAAATACCTCGCAGGGTTTGGGTTTTTGGGTAGAGTCGCCATTTATTATGGTCAAATTGTCGGAGACGG
>JAVIWC010000228.1:0-16468 GCA_031894815.1 Creontiades dilutus
ATCTGCCTCCTCCTAAAAAATGATATTAGATTTATTGCGATTTATGTGGAGGACGTTCTCCACGCAATAGAAGTAAAGGGTCTTCAATATTTATTATGAATGAAGTATTGAATTTATAAGGATATGAATTTTTTCTCATGGTTGGGTTGCACCATACACACACATACCAAGATCAATTCTTATTCGGGTCCCCCTGCTGACGAGACATTGGTACACTACATTACTGGGCATCTTCCTTTACATTCTTCGGATTTTGGTTTATTATTCAATAATAAACCATTGTAATCGCTCTGGAAAAATTCTAACCCCCCTGAAAATTTCATGGTTTACGTTTCAAAGGGTGTAGAATCCGAATCTGCATAAAAACGCTGCAAATTCTTTCACTGGGGTTTATTATTCAATTGACTTGCGTTCATAATTTGAATTTCTACTAAGCTTTGGAGTGTGAGCGTTTCACAGGATAGAGCGATTATTGAATTTCAGGCGATATGCATGGAGCACGTAAATCTGTTCTCAACCAAAATACCTATTTGGATTGATCAGTTGATCATATTTGTTTGTGTGCCTCCTGAAATTCAATAATCGCTCTATTCTGTGAAACGAGCACACTTCAAAGCTTAGTAGAAATTCAAATTATGAACGCAAGCCAATTGAATAATAATAACTAGTGAAAGAATTTGCAGCGTTTTTTTATTGAACGTCAATACGGTGTACGGACGGAAAAAATTTTATTGCAGATTCGGTTTCTACACCCTTTGAAACGTAAACCATAACATTTTCAGGGGGGGGGTTAGAATTTTTTTTTTCCACAGCGATTACAATGGTTTATTATTGAATAATAAACCAAAATTTTCCGTCCATCCGCCGTACGCACGATTTCTCCGAAACGGCTGGAGCAAAAGATCTGAAATTTTCAGGAAAAATCCATCTTGGTCCGACGACGCCCCAAGTCTTGAGCCAGCTCTCTCACTCAATTGAAAGTGCCCTTTAAGGGCTGTAAAAGTTTTGTAAAATACATTGTTTGATTGTAACCTAGTGATGTCCGGCCGATAGCGTCGAGTTGTAGTGCATGTGGATACTGGAGTGATAGTCGATGTAGATACTTGTAGTTTATAGCCGATACACGGGTTGAAGTATTCTGATATGCATGAAACGCTGATAATATATAGGTAAATATTATTCAATATTAATAAATAAGTATTCTTTTACTGGGGTTTATTATTCAATTGGCTTGCGTTCGTGATTTGAATCTGCACTAAGCTTTGGAGTGTGCGTGTTTTACAGGTGATAGAGCGATTATTGAATTTCAGGAGATATGTATAGACCACGTAAATCGGTTCTCAACCAAAACACCTATTTGGATTGATCAGTTGATGATATTTGTGTGCCTCCTCTACATCAGTCTACCTTTGGCTACATCGTTTGAATTTGGATTTGGGGAAGTTTTAACGCAATACGAGTGCTAAAGGACTTGATAAAGTATAGATGTTTTTATTGTGGGGGGGATTGAGGTTCAATAAAAAAATCGCTGCAAATTCTTTCACTGGGGTTTATTATTCAATCGGCTTGCGTTCATGATTTGAATTTCTACTAAGCTTTGGAGTGTGCGTGTTTCACAGGATGGAGCGATTATTGAATTTCAGGAGATATGAATGGAGCACGTAAATCTGTTCTCAACCAAAATACCTATTTGGATTGATCAGCTGATCATATTTGTGTGCCTCCTGAAATTCAATAATCGCTCCATCCTGTGAAACACGCACACTCCAAAGCTTAGTAGAAATTCAAATCATGAACGCAAGCCAATTGAATAATAAACCCCAGTGAAAGAATTTGCAGCATTTTTAAAAATTAGAATAATGAAATAGATGAATCATTCAATTAGCGAGTACCAGCAAGACAGACCTTGAGCTTGTAATTTGGCTCGATTCTCATGGTTGGAGAACAAGAGCTGAACTCCTACTTATGTTCCAACATAACAAGAAGAGACCGCAAGAAAGCTACATTTCTAAATGCCATAACTATATATAATTTACGACAAACGATTCAAAAACTTATCCAGCAATAAGAAATGCGATCGTCAACAACCAACGACAGAAACAAATTAAGCGGATAACCGCGCTCTCCACAGGGAACTTTCGGTTTAAAACTTCCCATAGGAATGACCGTACACGGACGATAATGTGAACATTTAAAGATTAAGACTTACCAAATAATGTTTCGGTAACAATCTAAAATAAAAACAGTCCTCTGCTCTCCTCCCTAAACTAAAATCGGGATGTTCTTCCAAAAAAATAAACGATTTATGCGACCGCACCAAAAACTGTGCCCAGGACAGATAACCTGCACAAGTGCAGCCTGTTTTTCGCAGTGTTGCCTTCAGTAAAGACAGACAAAATGAGACTTAGAGTATAAACTAGATTCGTTTTAACAAGTAAAATAAATTTTTTTTTATCAGAGTTAAAAAATATGAAAGTAGAGACCTTCGCAATTGGAAGGTCCAACCCTACGGTATTTGATTTCAAAGTCAGGCTGCCAAGCGGGAATTTCAAAAGTGAATGAATGTTCCAACTTGCCTACGTTAAATTCCCTTATACCTACGTTTGTGATTTAATAAGGAACAGAGATAGTATTACAATCGTGGGAAAAGTAGATATATTTAATAATTTGTAAGAGATAAAACAGAGAGTAAGTCGAACACATTGATAAGCAAGGAGTGGCACAAAAAAAGGAGGAAAGTGACGCACAACAACTTTATCATATGAGCCAAATTGAAGCAAAGCGTACCGCTGATTACATTGAGATGAAAATCCTATGAGACCTCGAAGACCTTATCCGCATAATCCCTCAAAAATTTGAGCTAAATTCATTCAAAAATGTGGAAATTGCGGCCATAACAAGGTAATGCGACAGACAGTCTGACAAATAGACAGACCGACAGACATGGAACCAAATTTGTTCAGTAAGCTATTCAACGCAAAATGCGAGTGGAAATGTTGAATTCAGACAACAAAAATTGTATGGCTCCCGAAAGTGAACACAAAGCTTTGGCTGCTTCGCAGACTCAGAAGCAATAGCCCAAAAAACTTGTAAGACTATTCAACAGATGACAACATCATTGTGGGCAATCTAATTTTTGCTCTCAATCTGAGAATAACCGACCGATTTCCAATAGTCAACTTGCATTGGATTCAGAAATACCTATTAATCACTAGAAATGCTGCCTGATGTTACAATTGTCAAAATTTTTTACATTTGAATCGCTGGAGCTACAAATCGAATCTTCTTTTTTTTTAACTATGTTTTTGATAATTTTGGAACATATAGAACAAAAGCATGCTTCAACGATTAATTTTAAGAAATGCAGTGCGACATGTTTCGGTTCCAACATGCCTTCAAAAGATTAGGAAAGGGGGGAGAAAATGCGTTAAGATTGTTTTCATCATTTTCACGTAAAATTTCTTCTTGTTCTAAGTTAGTTATTTCAATGATGGTTTGAGATAATTTCTTAGTACAACTTGGAGGAATGAGCTTCGTTGTTTAGCTTCATGTCCCTGTACAAATCTCCGCTAACGTTTGTTTACATGGTGGGATACATTTGTTTACATTGTGGGATACATTGAATGTAAAAAAAATTTGTTTACATAGTTCTTGACAATATGACCCCAGCATCTTAAAAGGGGAAAATCCTCACTCTAGGCAAACGATAATTTCGGTAGCCCTATAAGAACGTGGACATGCCAGCATTTAACGTCACCCACACCTATCCTTCGAAAGCAAAAAATCAGGCTCGTTTATGGAAGGCTGATAGAAAGATCAAATACTAATTAATTGGTACATCAACGAGTTGCAAACTCATTCGTCTTACAATAACTGTTGAAACGAAGTTGAAGAAGCCTGTTTATTTTTTCTGAAAAGGTTATTTGAAAAGCTTACTGATTGGTTTTTTAAAGTCTAATTCCTCATAACTCAATCTGAGGAAACTTGACAAAATTCTTCGGGCAAAGAACCATGCGTTTGGATTAAAGTATTACTTAAATTCCCAAGTAGGTACTATTTGGTGTATTCAGCCCTCCTCTCTAGACTTTTTACCAGCGTTCATATCTTGGAATATCGTACCACAAACTCAGCAATTTGAGTTATTCCTTTCCATAGAAAAATGAAAAAACCAGAAATTGTTGGTGTTCGCCCCCACTTGGCTATTTCGCTACCAGCAAGGTGTTAACACGAGTTTCCTACCGGTGATGAGCTGTAACGAGAAAGCGCCGACAAGTGATTGTCAAACCGCGCTGCGTGCAAGCGAATTCGAATGTCAACAATTAGAGAAAACGGACACGGACACGTGAACACAAAGTTCCGTAAATAGGTAGTGTCTCTATTATTGTGTGGTAGTAGGAGCCTACCTACCTTACTTACAGGTGGTGCTTAGTGAAGATGGGTTGTCACAGGGAGCAGGAAAAAGTACCTACCTTTCACAGAACAAGGTTAATAGGAATGGTTCCTCTAAGTTTATTGCGGCTTGTGTAAACGTAAACTACTTGTTTGTGAAACTGGTCCCGAATTGTTTAACACGTTCACAGCGACTCACGCACCTAGCGCGTGTGTTACTAGACAAAGCTAATTTCAATCACAGTGCGTCACACACGCATGGCACTTGGGGTGGTTACTATATCGCTTTTCTACTTGCCTAACACCTGAAAAGGAGTATTGGCTGAAGGCACTATGAAAGTCGGTTGAAAAGCTCTTCGAGCATTAGTGTGTGCTCCGGCACCACCTTATGAGATGACTTTTTTTAGGTTTCATTCAAAAATGTCGAAGTGGATTTTGATGGTGTCCAATCAGAACAACAACTGCTACTTAACTCAAAGATGTCTGGTGGAGCCCCTTAAAAAAGGTACTGAGTTACATAATTATAGTTAAATATAAGCAAACCATTAATCAATATTGATGAGTACCTACTGGTAATTAACAAATAAATAATTAATAAGTAAGAGCATGCTGTATATGTAGTACAGTTGAGATATTTATTTGTATTGAACAAGCATAGTTGTTCAGCGTTTTAAATGTAAATGTTTGTATTCCTTGTCCTGCTAAACTTTAAAATTAATCGCACAATATTAGGGTTGTTCTAATTCGGAGTTTGGTTAGACAGGCACAACAAAGACGGCCTCTAAGAAAATGCTGGAATGGCAGTTCCACTGTGCTATCTTCTTTTCCGAGTTAAATTCAGCTTTAAAGCCCTTTTCAACCATCTCAGTAACCAGTGCATCAGCCGAGTGGAGTTTTTCGAAACTAAGTTTGGTGAAATCAAAACTGAGAACAACGATGACTCAGGAGAGGTTACGATGTTTGATGCTCCCATTCAAAGAACAGGAGCTTGCTGTCGAGGCCGAATATTCAGAAACAACATGTGAGTTTAAAGCACTCTTACCCGCAGAAAGAAGGATGCGTTTGTAATTGAGAGTAAATTGATGTAAATAAATGTTTTGTGTTCTTGCCTCCTCTGGAAATGATTTATACCTGAATAGCACAGGTCTTTGCCATTTAGAAATTAAGGTTATTTGAGTTGAAATGTTCACTTTTTAACTGGAATACCTCCTAACCCCCCGGTACTTGGCACTACCTAATGAAAAGCTCTGCACAAGCCTACGTTTTCAATTACATTTCGTGAATTTCATTAATTCATAATATTATAACAATAGATTTATTCATTACAACCGTGTTAATTTGTTCACCAAAAAGTTGGTCGTAAGTAATAAAGTATTTCATATGAGTAGTTTCATTTCAAATAGTTCGGAAAAATTGCATTTGACTCGCGGACCACGCACTTGAGCCGCACGGAGACTCCAATTTGAAGGGAAATTCCATTCCACATTCGCTCATGCCCCTAGCGCGTCGACCTAACAGCTGGCTACTGGAGTGGATTGCACAATGGAAAAAACCGGCAGCGGACTTTTTAAAGTGCAACGTCAGGTAAATTGTGCCTTATACAAATGCTGCAAATTATTATTCAAAGGTTTAATATTTAAAAACATGTATTCTTATATAGTGAATCATTGATCTGTTTTTGAACGTACCTAGTCTGTGGTACGTTATCTAAACTCGGTTCACAAATACCTTGTAGTGGTAACTCAGAAGCATTAAAAAGAACTCCATTTATACCTCACGAACGTTTTTTTAAATTATTGTATGCACGTAACTTGCCCCCCAAACAAACAAGTTGGCCATAGTACGAACAAGACAAGGTCGAACATGAGTTTGTGTTTTCTCTACGTTTATTCGATCCGAGTTCAAGGATTCAAATCATCCCAGTTAATTGTGGTTTGTTACAGATGCCCTGCAGCAAAGAAGGGAAAATGCGCCTGTGGATCCTCAATAATGACGTTGGAATACGCTGATGACCAGCTGATCCTCGCAGATTCTCCATGTGATGTCAGAAACAAGTTAAAGGCCCTCCAAGAGTACTTCCGCCGGAATGACCTTGAGTTGAACACAGACAAAACAGTCATACTTTGCTTCAGTCCTTCTGGCAGAACGCCCAACACGAGGATTCCCTTCTCTTATGACGGTACAACCATTAAACTAACCAACTCTGCAAACTACCTTGGACTCCAACTAAGTGGCTCCACATTGTTCAGCAAAACGTGTCAGTCTCGAATCTCTAAGGCACGGACGGCATCAGGAATAGCCACTGATGCTTTGGCCCGCAGCTCATGCTCCTCCTGGGATTCAATTACTAGGGTCTTCAGATCCTCTGTTCTCGGAACTCTTCTGTATAGCTCATCAATCTGGGCCCTAAGGTACACAAGAGAAATTGAGTGCGTTCAAGTCCAATTTTTTAAGAGAATCCTAGGTCTCCCTCGCTGCACTCCCAACTACATGGTCAGACTTGAGGCAGGATTACCTCCGTTGTCTTATGAAGTTCTAAAACAGGCATTAAATCTCCTCAGCAGAATTCTCCGAATGGAAGAGTCTAGATTTCCGAAGGTCTGTCTTTTAGCTCTCATTGCATTGAATAACAAGCCAAAAAACAACCCGAGATTCAATTGGTTTACCCAACTGAAAAAATTGCTTCGGGAATGCACTGGAAAAGAAGTCGAAATTTCTACAGAGGTTACGGCCCTCACTGCCTCAATCCCAGGGATTCTCGAGTCCTCGAAGCTGTACTTGTTGGACCAGGACTTGACTAGTATGTCGGAATCAAGATTCAACGACTCATATAGATTCCTCTTCTATCCACGCCCAGGCTGCCAGGAATACCTTCAGCTAGATGTTCCATTTGCTTTCAAACGGCTAACGGCTCAAATTAGAATGATGGGTTCGTACAGTGCAGTCCTCAGAATTGGGAAAAAGAGCCTAAAAATGACCCCAAAAGAAATTTGTGAAGACTGCAACCTAAATACTAATCAGACCCTTTTCCACGTTCTTTTTGAATGTCAACTCTATGCCGGCTCTAGAGAAGAACTATGCCCTTACCTTCTCTACCCAGAATGTGCCATACCAATCATCCGGCGCGCCGCGGCGTCCAAATGAAATCGACCTCCAGCGACTCCATCAATTTGTGATGTCCGTACTCAAAATAAGGAATCTTTGTTTATTCGACGAAGAATGACATCCTGATCCATATACTAAATTTGTTTGTTGAAGCATGATGACAAGCTACTATCTGTGTTCTTCAGTTTTTGCGCCCCTACCCGACGCCATTCATTTTGAGTCGATGACACGAAGCATTTTATTTTTTATGTCTATAATTTTGCAGCTTTTGAATGCATAATTCTCTCGCGATACTGTTACTTACTGCTAAATTGATTCCAATATTTCTTGTTTGCTGAATTTGTTTTTTTTTAATCTCATAAAGCAAAAGATACTTTGTTAATTTTAGTATTATTTAGGTATCATTATTTTTATAATTCTACTCTTATGTAACTCCACCTTTCATATCAGATGATGATAAAAATAAAGGTTATTAAATTTTTCAGCAAAAAATACACGTCCCAAGAGAGGATGTGATGAATGGAAATGAGATTGGTACAGGTGGTGATTATGATAAATTGGCCTTTTAACGTAAAATAAAAAATAGTTTATGTATAGAAACATACCTGATTGACCTTGATTATTGTGCACATTGGTATTTCGAATATTTTGAAAGAAGATATGCAACAGAAGATCTCATATATCTGAAGGAATCCTAATATAACATACCATTCATGATTGTTTTTCAGAATCACCCATGAATCAGTCCTTATGACTCCATAATAAGTAGCCCTTCAGGATTAGGTTGTAGTTTATTTTTTGCAATTGTCTATTGAATAATTTTTTGACTTATGATGTGATACACCATTGTCCTATTTGTCAAATAAATATTATTATTATTATTTTTCCTTTGAACGTTCATTAAGGTAATCTGCGGACTATGTGTAGTGTAGCCTAGGTTTTAGAAATCCATAAACAGGGATGCCACTGTGGCTGTTTCGGCTTTGCTTATCAGCGCGGATCGACCATAGAAGCAGCGATTGTTCTTTCATGTTCGCCTGGACAAGGGGGGGGATCATAGCTTCTCTGCCTATCGCCGCCACGAGATCCTCAGTCACAAGCAACTCGCCAGCTGAAATAGAGGTGCTCACAGCGATTTCTGACGCCAACTATTTCAATTTCTCCCAGAAATATCGCCTTCAGTTCTTGGGTCGCAGTATCCCATCTACCTTCTACTTCACTTTTGGATTATCTGGTGAGTTTAACTTTGATAATTCCCTCTTCATCGTTGACTCGATTGGCTGCTTATGGTTCCTTGTTCCGACAGTCCATAACCCCCCCCCCCCCTGCCCTTACATGATTGCAGGACATCAAGAGGCAGCTCGTTTTGTTCCAACGAACACAGACTCGCCTTGATTTTGAAGAAATCCGCTACGTTCTGCCTGCTGTGAATCGACGCCCATTACTCGCATCGCCACTTGCGGCTGGAGGGGGCTACTAAACCCAGCGTCTACTGCACCTATCCGCCGCGCGCTCGCCGGTTCAATTCCAGGCCAGATTTAAGACTCTTTTATTTCAAAATCACGAGAAAGTGAAATTTTCTATAATTCTATTTAATTTTCAAGGGCCCTTAGGTTATTTAGGACCAAAATACTGTTCAGTTTTACCCATTTTAATTTCAATAACTTTCATTTTCTTATAATAAATCTATTTTTAATGAAGGGTTAAGATTTCTTTTGTTTTTTTTTTTTACTATCACTCTGCTAGCCTTTTCCTTCATTTTCTGGTAGCAGAGCGTGGTTTTTCTTTATTTTAATTATCTTTCAAATTCACTCAACTATTCCAAGTATATAATATATATGTTGGGTGTCCTATATATTTCTAGCAAGTCTTCCACTGCACAGTATACATTCTTCCAGCTGTAAGATTCTGACTAATTATCCACATTATCAGCCTATACCTATTTTAATTGTGATTGTGGTAACCTTCATTGAGTCTACATTTTATTATTTTTGCATCGACTTATCGATATCCCCCTTGAATCTTAATAGCATTTTTTTTTTCTCGAGCACACACTCGAATTTTATGTGTTTTTTGTCTAATTATCAAATTTAGGTGGTATTGCATATTCAATTGGGTTATCAACGTACTGTAATTCGGATACTTCCTTCCCTCAAACCAGTCCTGTTGCCCTTAGATCCTATATCTTTTTCTCATCATGGCTACCCCTGAGCCACTTGTAGAGGCAGTTGACGAATCCAAGCTGTCTTTTCTAGATCAGGCGGCTATAATACGTCGTCAAATGAGTGACAATATTGAGGAAATAGAATTTATCGTTAATTATGGAAAGAAAAACATCGCAGATAGGGCTCTTTCAACAGTCACTGCTGCCCATAAGGCTAACATGAAGGGCATGGGAACTGTTCTTGACATTCATTATCGCAAATATGATGCCCTTTGGGCAAGTTTAGGTCAACTCTACGATTCAAATAAAAGAACACTCGAATTTCCAACCGATTTTGATTCGAAGCAGAGGTCTGCATTACGTAATAAATATTATACAGCAGCAGGTTATATTGAGCTTATCAAATCAGAGGACACTAAAGGTCAAATGGAACATTCGAATGTTACATTTTCTGAAATAAGGCCTGCAAAAAACCTTCCAAAATTGAATTTACCTACTTTTGATGGTCAACTTCTACTTTGGCCCAAATTTAGGGATACCTACAGTTCCCTGGTTCATTCAGAAAAGCTTTCAATAATTGAAAAGTTCCAATACCTTAGGGCTTCACTAAAGGGTCCAGCCCTTAGTGTGATAGCTGGTTTCAAGGTTGAGGAGGCTAATTATGCTTTAGCGTGGCAAGCAATCCTTGACACCTATGATAACAAACGAATGCTGGCTTCAGCGTACTTGGATCAGCTCCTAAATTACAAACCTCTTCAAGGAAAAGCCACTCCTGAAGCACTTAATCAATATCTTGCTTCAGTTTGTGACAATGTAGCAGCCTTTAGGATGTTAGAGATCACAAATGAAGCCCAATTCATCCTATTTCACTTATCGATACGTTGCTTAGACCACAGTACTAGGGAGCTCTTTGAAACCAGTCAAAACAAGGACACATTTCCAACGTTCGACCAATTAACCAAATTCGTTCGCGAACGTGCAATTGCTCTACAACTAGCTAGTAGTAATTATCCATCGTCTGAAAACACCTTTCGTTCATCTAGCTCCTCTGTACAGAGCGTGAAGATGTCTCGACCGCCAAGGCCGAAAAATGTTACCAAGACGTCTCTCATCACCAACAAGGGTTTAGTTCTGAAGAATGATCGCCAACCTAAAACCTTTCATGCTGGCGTTTCGGCTTGCATCGCATGCAAGGGTGAGCCTCACCACTTACTGAATTGTGAAAAATTCAATGAAACGGCAGGTCCAGATCGTCGTGCACTTCTCAAAAATTGGCAAGGCTGTACAAATTGCTTATCTCATAAGCATAAAGTCCAGGATTGTCCTTCAAAATGGCACTGTCGTTTCTGTCCTGAGCGCCACCATGCTTCTCTACATCCTTTTTCTTCAGGCGATGGAAATAAGTCTAGTTCATCTAGTCAGAATGTTGTTTTCCAGTCGTCCACTAGCCTATCAGCAGCAACAGTGAAGGATACCCAAGTGATTCTTGGTACTGCAGTAGCTCGAATTCAAGACGCCAGAGGCCAGTTTCAGAACATAAGAATGGTCATAGATTCTGGAAGTCAAAATTCTTTCATTACTCACCGTTGCCTGAATCGACTTGGTTTGAAAATGACCAAAACTGACAGAATGATTTCAGGGATCGGACAGACCTTGTTTGAAGGTGCTAAGGGCAAGGTACTTTGTGTTTTGAAGCCTAATGACGACACTTCAACACAGCTCATTACTGAAGCCATTGTGGTATCCACAATTACGTCACATTTGCCCTCTAGTTTGCTTCCTCAAACAGTTATTGATAAATGCAAGAACATTCAACTAGCTGACCCTACTTTTTGGAAACCAGGTTCGATTGACTTCCTCTTGGGGGCTGACTTATTCACTGAAATCTGGACTGGTGTTGTCAGAGAAACTGACCCAGAAGGACCTAAGCTTCTTTCATCAATTTTCGGATTCATTGTTATCGGAAACATTGGCACAGAGAACGCTTCTTCCTCTACGTCACTTTTCATTATGGACAACACTAATGACATTAACTTTCAGCTTGAACGGTTCTGGGAGCTGGAAGAGCCAAAGATTTCTATCCAGATCAGCAACCCAGATGATGAGAGATGTGAAGAACATTTTGTGCAAACCCATTATCGATGTGAAGATGGTCGATATGGTGTTTGCCTCCCATTTCGTAATGACAATCCTCAATTAGGTGATTCTTCTTCCACTGCCCTTCGACGATTCTATAGTCTTGAAAGGAAATTGAAGAAAAATCCCAACATGCATCAGAAATATCATGAGTTTCTTCATGAATACCAAGATCTTGAGCATATGTCACTTGCGAAGTCTCTACCAAAGTTCCTGATTCCTCATCACTGCATCATGAAAGAAAGCCCTGAAGGATCCAAACTGAAGGTTGTGTTTGATGCAAGTGCCCAATCACTTGGTGGTTCTTTGAATGATCACCTTCTGACAGGATATAAGCTGCAGAATGACATAAGGGATGTCATACTTCGCTTCAGACACCATTCCATAGCGTTCTCTACGGACATAGTCAAAATGTTTCGCAATATACAAATGTCTCCAGATGATCGCAAGTACATGCAGATATATTGGCGCTTTGACACCGAGAAATCAGTTGAACGTTATGAGCTAAACACAGTGATCTACGGGCTTGTTTGTGCTCCATTCCAAGCCCAACGTGTTTTGAAGCAACTTACCATGGATCATGGTTCCGATTTCCCCCTTGCAGCCAACTCATTGCTTACGGATTCCTATGTTGACGACATCCTTACAGGATCATCCTCCCTGCCAGAGGCGCTGACTCTCCAACATCAGCTTGTTCAGCTCATGAGATGTGGAGGTTTTGAGTTGAGCAAATGGAGTAGCAATTCAGTTGAACTCCTCAAAAATCTACCTTCAGCTGCTGAAATAGACCCTGTGGACCTTTCATCAAAGGATGATCAATGGATCAAAATACTTGGGCTGCAGTGGGACCCAAAGTCTGATTGCTTCTCATTCTCATTTGGGCTACCAAACATCAACCACACCAAGAGAGGAATCCTCTCGACAGTTGCTCGTTTGTACGATCCTCTAGGATTCCTGACACCAACCACATTCTTCATGAAGGGATTCATACAGGATCTGTGGATTCAGAAATTGGATTGGGATGAACCACTCACTTCAGAACTAGCAGAATCTTGGAAGAGAGTCATCAATGAATTGCCCCTGCTTTCAGAATTGCGAATTCCTCGCTTCATTGGAACATCTTCAGAAGCAATATCCTGTCAATTGGTAGGATTTTCGGACGCTTCTTGCAAAGGGTATGCAGCTGTGATTTATTTGCGAGTCCTCACACCACTTGGGTGTAATGTTTCCTTACTTACCTCTAAATCGAAACTTGCACCTACCAAGACACAATCAATCCCACGACTAGAGCTATCTGGAGCCCTTCTCTTGGCCGAGCTATACGCAACAGTTCTTTCTCATACCCAGACGTGGAACTTGATTGTTGAGCCAGCCGTTTTCTTTACTGATTCGTCTATTGTTTTAGCTTGGATCAACACACCAGCTCACAGACTTAAGGTCTTTGTGGCCAATCGTGTTGTGAAGATTCAGGAACTTACTTCTCCATCATCTTGGAAACATGTCCTTTCTGAGGAAAACCCGTGTGATGTAGCTTCACGCGGAATCCCGCCATCTCAACTACCCACACATAAGTTATGGTGGTCAGGTCCCAAGTGGTTAGCACTGCAACAAGTGGATTGGCCAAGCAGCTCAGTTGAACCACCAGCTGAAATTCCAGAGATTAAAACGATTGAGGCCAAGGTTCTTGCTTCAACTGCTCCAACAGATCATCTCATCAAGTGGATGGCGAGATATTCATCATATATGACTCTGGTCAAGTCAGCAGGGTGGCTCACAAGATGGCTCTACAATCTCAAACACATGAAATGTTGCTGTTGTCCTTTTCAGTTTGGTTGCCTTAAGAAATTTGAGTTTCAAGAAGGCCTTTTGATGTGCATTAGGGGAGTACAAACCTACTACTTCCATGATCAGAAACAGATGATGGCAAAGTATGCTGATCTGAGGCCTTATATGGATGCTCAAGGGATATGGTGTGTTGGAGGAAGGCTTCAACATTCTTCTTGCCGTGAATCCCAAAAACATCCAATCCTCTTACCATATGACGCACATTTCACAGTCCTTCTTATTGACTACTACCATAAGATTTACCTGCACCCAGGTCCAACTACTTTGCAGGCCGTTATCCAGACACAATTTTGGATTCCATCTCTTCGTCGGTTGATTAGAAAGAGAGGCTTCAGGTGTAAATCTTGCTACCAATCTAGAGCTTCAGCCGTTGTTCCCCTCATGGGTGATCTACCCAGTTACAGGGTCAATGGTGGGCGGACCTTCCAACATGTCGGCATTGATTTTGCAGGCCCCTTTCCACTCAAGGAGTCCAACAGGCGAAATGCAGCTGTTGGGAAGGTGTACCTCTGCCTGTACGTTTGCATGGCCACTAAGGCCCTCCACTTGGAGGCAGTGACCCGGCTTACCACAGAAGCCTTCCTTGCTTCATTTCAACGATTCACCTCACGCAGAGGAATCCCATCAGATGTATACAGTGACAGGGGAAGCAACTTCTTGGGGGCTGCTAACTACCTTAAGGAGCTGTACCGTTGGTTTTGTTCCCCCGAGACCCAGCAAGAACTCCTTGAATATGCTCTGAAGACCAAAATTGACTGGCACTTTAATCCTCCACAGACCCCTCACATGGGAGGCATCTGGGAAGCAGGGGTAAAGTCAGTTAAGCGGCACTTACGACTAATAGCTTCTGATACCAACTTCACATATGAAGAGATCTCCACCTTCTTCACCAAGATTGAGGCCGTCTTAAATTCACGACCTCTATGCCCACTCTCTACTGATCCCAATGAGAATAATTATCTATCCCCAGGGCATTTCTTGGTGGGCGGCCCTCTCATTGTGGCTCCAGAACCTTCACTGCTTGACACCAAGGAAAATCTTCTCAACAGATGGCAGCTTGTCACTAGAATGACTGAACAGTTCTGGAAACGTTGGAGCTCCGAATACCTGTCAACTCTTCAAAGACGTCCGAAATGGATCAACATGAAGAAGAATCTGGAAGTGGGAGATCTGGTCCTCCTGAAGGAGAGCACACCCCCACTCCATTGGAAATTAGCCAAAGTGACAGCAGTGCATCCGGGAAAGGATGGCATTGTCAGAGTGGTCACCATTCAACAGGGTAACTCCTCATTCAGCAGACATGTCATCAACCTTGTCCCACTCCCTCACTTGTCCACTCCTTCATACTCCGATTCCAAATAGTTATCTGAAATTTGTTTTATTTTTGCCCAAATTTGGTGGGCGGGATGTTCAAGATAGGCATTTATTTTTAAGTTTATCGCGTCTCTCACCTGGCACAGTGATTGTTTCGGCTTTGCTTATCAGCGCGGATCGACCATAGAAGCAGCGATTGTTCTTTCATGTTCGCCTGGACAAGGGGGGGGATTATAGCTTCTCTGCCTATCGCCGCCACGAGATCCTCAGTCACAAGCAACTCGCCAGCTGAAATAGAGGTGCTCACAGCGATTTCTGACGCCAACTATTTCAATTTCTCCCAGAAATATCGCCTTCAGTTCTTGGGTCGCAGTATCCCATCTACCTTCTACTTCACTTTTGGATTATCTGGTGAGTTTAACTTTGATAATTCCCTCTTCATCGTTGGACATGGTTCCTTGTTCGACAGTCCATAACCCCCCCCCCCCCCCTGCCCTTACATGATTGCAGGACATCAAGAGGCAGCTCGTTTTGTTCCAACGAACACAGACTCGCCTTGATTTTGAAGAAATCCGCTACGTTCTGCCTGCTGTGAATCGACGCCCATTACTCGCATCGCCACTTGCGGCTGGAGGGGGCTACTAAACCCAGCGTCTACTGCACCTATCCGCCGCGCGCTCGCCGGTTCAATTCCAGGCCAGATTTAAGACTCTTTTATTTCAAAATCACGAGAAAGTGAAATTTTCTATAATTCTATTTAATTTTCAAGGGCCCTTAGGTTATTTAGGACCAAAATACTGTTCAGTTTTACCCATTTTAATTTCAATAACTTTCATTTTCTTATAATAAATCTATTTTTAATGAAGGGTTAAGATTTCTTTTGTTTTTTTTTTTTACTATCACTCTGCTAGCCTTTTCGATTTTCGTGGAACGGACCACTCGATTTTCGTATTTGACTAATGAACGAAGTTTTTATTTCAGTCCAATCGAGACTTATCATCTTGAATGAAACACATATACTTGGTTTTATTATTGTATTTTTTATGCGTATTCATAATGATTATAATAATCGTGATTCATTATTTCAATTTGATTCAATGATCATAATGATGATGATGATTATGATAATCATGAATATGGCTATGGTTAAAGTCATAATGAGGAATTTAGTAATTATGATCACGAATGCAGTCGTGAATATGGTTTTATTGGTTTTCACGATTTTGTAGTGGTGATTTTGGAGAAAATCCCATTTTTTGTAGCAATTTTCCAGGAAACCATAAATTTTTAAGGTTTACCTTTTTAGGTTTGAGTGAACATCATTTAAAAAAATTACGATTTTTTGGAAATCACACGAACAATTTGTGATTGTGAATTTGTTTTTATACTGAAAAAAACACCTATGGGGGCAATAAAAAAGTACTAAGGCAAAAAACACAAAAAATAATTTTGACTACAAATCACATACAATTTACCATTTTTTTGTGGTGTTCGCCTATAGTGCTGCCGTAGTGC